>CAUYRH010158980.1:0-21735 GCA_963574655.1 Perodicticus potto | reverse complement strand
TAGAGTGCAGTGGCATCACAGCTCACAGCAATTCCTGGGCTCAAGTGAGTCTCTTGCCTCTGCCTCCCAAGTAGCTGGGACTACAGGCGCCCACCACAACGCCCGGCCATTTTTTGGTTGCAGCTGTCATTGTTGTTTGGCGGGCCCGGACTGGATTCAAACCTGCCAGCTCAGGTGTACATGGCTGGCGCCTTAGCCCGTTGAGCCACAGGCGCCGAGCTGGAGTGATATGTTTTAAATGTTCCCAGGATTATTCTAAGATGAATCAGGGTTAAGAACACTGGTTTAACTCTACCTATGCTAATTTTTGCCTTTCCAAATCAGAAGTCTAATCTACAATGTTTGTAACATATGTTTCCTTGAAGAGCAGATGAAATGAGATTGATTAGAATTCTAAGAGTTGACGGTATGTATTTGATTATTCAGTAAAATTTGTGGCTAGGATTCTCTTAAAAGATAAGCCAGATACTGAAATTAGGTGATCCAAATCCACTGTAAACCTATGTCTATGAAGGGTAAAAGTTTTCCATATTTTGTGGAAGAATATAAAAACTTATACTTTCTGTGTCAGCACTGCTAGGGAACAACTGTGAAGGAAAAGAAAATTAAAGATTGCTTTATGCTTTGCATATTATTTATTTATTTTTTGTAAGTATATTATAATTTTGTTAAAATAAAATAAACATATTGAAAAGTGTACTTTTACTTTTTTGTATAACTTCATGAATTTTCAAAGACTATACCAATAGATCAAGAAATTGTGTAACCTGGACCTAGATTAAGAAATAGTACTTGAAAGGCCCAGGCAGAAGGATTACTTGAGGCTAGGAGTTTGAGACCAGCCTGGGTAACATAGAAAGACCCTGTCTGTACAAAAAATAAATTAGCTGGCTACAGTAGTGCATGTCTACAGTCCTATCTACCCAGGAGGCGGAGGCAGAACATCTCTTAAGCCCAAGAGGTTGAGACTGCAGAGAGTTATGATTGTGCTACGGCAGTCCAGCACAGGCCAGAGAGCCAAAAAAAAAAAACAAAACAAAAACAAAAAGTCTACTCAAGTGTAATTTCCTTTCATTTTGGTTTGGAAGAGCAGGAAAACAGGAATTGGCAGGATTTGTAGCTTTTTTCATTAATAAAATTATACAGACTTTTATTTTATTTTATTTTTGTTGTTGTTGTATTTGTCACTGTTGTTTTTTTAGCTGGCCTGGGCTGGATTCAAACCCACCAACCTCGGTGTATGTGCCTGGTACCCTACCCACTGAGCTACAGGCGCCGCCTTACCGACTTTTAAAGATTATAGCTTGGGAAAAATTTACCCTTGGGAGAGTGAATATGAATGAGACAACTTAGTGAGCATTTATTGTGTGACAAACATTGTGCTAAATGCTTTTGATACAGTTTAGTATTGAATCCAAGTCTCTGAGATAAATACTTCTGTTTAAAATAGTAAAGAAGTAAAGTCTCTGTTCAAAGGTGAGGAACAGGCTTGGCTAAGGTATGTGACCATACTGGTAATGACAGCTAAGTCTGCCTGACACTCCCCGCTTGAGCTCTTAATGTTATGATACAGTGCTTTTGCCCTTGAATGTAATATTATTATTTTGGTGCTAGGATGCCAGGGGCAAATGGAATAATGGTTCTTAACTCTGGTTTTGCGCAATGATCATCTGTGGAGCTTTTTAAAAATATAGATATTCGGCTCAGCGCCTGTGGCTCAAGCGGCTAAGGCGCCAGCCACATAGACTTGAGCTGGAGGGCTCGAATCCAGCCTGGGCCTGCCAAACAACAATGATGGCTGCAACCAAAAAATAGCCAGGCATCATTGTGGCGGGCGCCTGTAGTCCCAGCTCCTTGGGAGGTAGAGGCAGGAAATTTGCTTGAGCCCAGGAGTTGGAGGTTGCTGTGAGCTGTAATGCCATGGCACTCTACCCAGGGCGACCGCTTGAGGCTCTGTCTCCAAAAAAAAAAAAAAAAAGAAAAGAAAATATATATATATATATATATAAAATAATATATATATACTCAAGTCCCAACCTTAGGAAGTTTCTTATTCAGTACATCCTGGATGAGGCTGCACATCTTTATTCTTTACAAAGGTTTAGAGTGAAGATTACTGAATTGGAGGTATCTAAAGACTGAATTTGGAATATTGTAAAGATACACTGTTAGAGGTATAGGGAAGGAGGAGTTAGTTTAATATTCAAGTTTCATGTTTTAGGAGGTGAGATGGTATTTATCACTAGAAATTGGATATATCACTGGAGTATTTCATAGCTAGATTAATTCTCCATTATTTCTATGAATTTCTAAAGTGTCGTCACTATTATACTCAAGCACAGTCTTTCTCAACCCTCATTTGCTGCCTCTAGGATGTCTGTTTTTCTCAGTGCTTGGGGTAGAGTGCTAGTGAAGCTGCAATTGTAGAGTTATTGGGCAAGAGCTGCTGACTTTGGAGACAATAGTGGATGAGCCTGATTAAGACAAATGTCATGAGAGAACTGTAAACTTACCAAATTACTAATCACAGTGGATCCTGTCTGCTGAGTCATTCCTAGTGCCTTAGTGTATTTTCTCTAATCTGCCAGTATGCTTTGGCAGTAGGAAAAGGTAGTAATTTTCCTTCTCACTTTACAATTAGGAAAGTTAAGTTATAAAGGCCATGACTTGCTGAGAACTATCTGTAATTGAAAAAATGACTAACATTTGTTGAGCATTAACCATGTGCCTGGCTCTATTCTAAATGTTTTTATTTGTAGTGTTTCACATTACATTTCTGATGTTAGCAGTGTTATTTATCTCTATTTTTAGAGGCCAGAATACTGAAGTAATTTATTCCACAATTGTTCAAGTCTACTCTATGGCAAGTACTGTGCTAGACAATGAATTTGCAGAGATGAGCAAAGCAAACCTTACTCTTGTGGAATTTATTGGGGAAGACATAATAAAAATAAGTATTCAGTTGCAAAATGTAAGACAAATACAAATAGAGAAACAAAGACTGAGCATGGTGGCTCATGCCTCTAATCCCAATGGGAGGCCAAGGCTGGAGGATCACTTAAGGATAGAAGTTCCAGACTAACCGGGGCAACATAGTGAGACTTCATCTCTGTAAAACAATTTTTATTTTATTTTATTTTATTATTATTTTTTGAGACAGAATCTCACTTTGCTGCCCTTGGTAGAGTACCATGGCATCATAGCTCACAGCAACCTTAAACTCTTAGGCTCAAGCAATTCTCTTGCCTCAGCCTCCCAAGTAGCTAGGACTATAGGTGCCCACCACAACACCTGGCTATTTTTTAAGATATGGGTCTCTCTTGCTCAGCCTGGTCTTGAATCATGAGCTGAGGCACTCTACTCTCCTCAGCCGCCCAAAGTGCTAAGATTTCAGGCATGAGTCACAGTGCCTGGCCAGCAAAACATTTTTTAAATTAGCTAGGTATGGTAGTGCATACCTATAGTGGGAGGCTGAGGTGTGAGAATTACTGCTTGAGTCCAGAGGCCTGAGGTTGCAGTGAGCTGCAATTGTGCCACTGTATTCCAGCCTGGACAACAGAGTGAGACACTATCCCTCAAAAAAAAAAAAAAGTTTAAGAATAACAAGACAGAATAGCCAATTAGATAAAGAATAGGAAGGGCCTCTCTAACATGATGATATTGAAGTTCAGAATAGTTAAAGGATTTGCTTAGTATCACATATCAAGTAAGTGGTGCAAATCGGGTTCCCAAGGCTATGCTTACCATGCCATGTTACCCATCAGACATGTTTGAAATCTACCCCAGGGTTGTGAATTTCTTCTCTGTTCATATCAGCATTTCACACCGTGATACCGTACCATCTTTTCTGAAGGGGCATCACAAAGCTTATAAATAATAAATTATAATAAGACAGTTCTTTCAAAAGAAACCTGTCTCCTAAAGTGCTGCTTTAAAGAGAATTCTAGGGCAGCACCTGTGGCTCAGTGAGTAGGACGCCAGCCCCATATACTGAGGGTGGTGGGTTTGAACCCAGCCCCAGTCAAACTGCAACAAAAAATAGCTGGGTGTTGTGGCAGGCGCCTGTAGTCTCAGCTACTCGGGAGGCTGAGGCAAAAGAATCGCCTAAGCCCAAGACCTGGAGGTTGCTGTGAGCTGTGATGTCATGACACTCTACTGATGGTGATAAAATGAGACTCTGTCTCTTAAAAAAAAAAAAAAGAGAGAGAGAGAGAATTCTAGGAGGCAGTAGGGACAACAAGGGTAAGGGCAGAAAGGGCTATAGGCATTATATGAATTTGCAGCTCCAAAGTAGCTGAAAATCTGCTATAATTGCATAGGTGCATTTAAATGAGGAAATGCCTTCCTGTCATACATGGACTGGGGCTAGAAGTTATGCTTTGGATCAATATCTCATTTCTTGGCCTTACTTGAACTGAATTAGCAGGGCCTGACTCAAGAGCCAAGCAGCAGACTACTCATGGAAACTGATTGGGAAGTGTTAGGTGATGGCTATAGAATCCCCACATGCCTGTAAAGAATGTGGGAGGGAGGGAACTGCCTTTGGAAAGGGAAATGCCCAAAGTGAATAATGAAATACAATCTTGAATTTAAATTCTATAATCTTCAGACTCCAGTGCAATGTTTTTTTTTTTGCCACATTACTTTTTTAGTTTTCCAACAGAGTCTCTCTGAATTGCCCTTTGCTCCAAAGAATCTGTTCACTTACTCTTTTCCTGTAAGGAAATAACAATAATTCTTAGGTTGGTCAGCTGAATTGTGATGAGGTTTTCTGACTCTAGATTATGAGTCTAAGTGTTTAGATCTGAATAATGGCTATTATAAACTTCTGTTTAGAAGGATTCATGTATCAACATTTTTATATACATTTTACTTGATGATTGTATTTGTGAAGATTATAAATTGGCTTGACCCTGGCAATCTGAAAGTTTAGTCAGGAGTTAAAATTATGTTCAAACCTGTGACTGAGAAATAATTCTTGAAAATATTCTCTAAAGAAATTATTTGAAAAGAAAAAAGTATATATACTAAAATTTAAATGAATACATTTACTAATTGGGAGGAGTCCTAATGGTTAAGTAAATTATAGTAATAACTTAATAAAGCCATTAAAATGAAAAGCTTAAATAAAAGTGTAGTTTCTTTTCTGTTCTTTTTTTTTTTCTTTTGAGACTGAGTCTTACTCTGTCACCTAGGTAGAATACGATGGCATCATTGTAGCTTGCAAACTTCAGTCTCTTGGGCTCAAGTAATCCTTTTGCCTCACCTTCCTGCATAGCTGGGTCTACAGGCATGGCCACAACACCTGGCTAGTTTTTTTTATTTTTAGTAGAGACAAGGTCTCACTCTTGCTCAGGCTGGTCCCAAACTTCTGAGCTCAGGCAGTCCACCCGCATTGGCCTTCCAGAGCCTCGGCCTCTCAGCAAGCTAGGATTATAAGCGTGCACCAACATGCCCTACAAAACTACATAGTTTCATGAGAAATATTTGAAATGTTAAATAAAAAATAAATAAATGGAAAATATACGATTATATTTCTTCCTCATTCTATGAAAAAATAAATTACAGATGGATCAGAGAATTAAATGTAAAAAGAGTTTGATATCATGAAGAAGAACATATAGGATACTTTTTTTGTTTTACAATCTTATAATAGGGAAAATCTTTTTAAATTTGAAATAAAACCCAGAAATCATAAAAGAAAACATGGATAAATTTAAGTATCATATATAAAGCCCAAAAAATGTACATTAAAAGATCCTACTAACAGTCTGGGTACGGTGGGAGGATCCTTTGGGCTTAAGAATTTCAGACTTGCCTGAGCAAGAGCAAGACCCCATCTCTACTAAAAATAGAAAAGTTAGCTGGGTGGTATCGTGGTGGGCAGCTGTAGAACCAGCTACTTGGGAGGCTGAGGTAGGAGGATTGCTTGAACCCAGGAATTTGAGATTGCTGTGAGCTAGGCTGATGACATGGCACTATAGCCTGGGCAATAGAATGAGAATCTGTCTCAAAAACAAATTTTTTAAAAGATTCTACAAACAGGGCGGCACCTGTGGCTCAGTGAGTAGGGTGCCGGCCCCATATACCCAGGGTGGCGGGTTCAAACCCGGCCCCAGCCGAACTGCATCAAAAAATAGCTGGGCGTGGCTGAGGCAAGACAATCGCCTAAGCCCAAGAGCTGGGGGTTGCTGTGAGCTGTGACTTCACAGCACTCTACCGAGGGCAATAGAGTGAGACTCTTGTCTCTACAAAAAAAAAATAAATAAAATAAAAGATTCTACAAACAAAGTAAAACAATATACAGCACGGTAGGAGAAAGATTTTCAACACATATGAGAAAGAGCTGATTTCTACAATATACAGGGGGGCCATAAAGTTCGGTGTGCAATTTAAAATAGTGTGCAGTTTATTCTATATATATATTCTATACTATTTTTTTAAAGATTAGAAACACAGTATGTAGGCTCGGCGCCTGTGGCTCAACGGGCTAAGGCGCTAGCCACGTACACCTGAGCTGGCGGGTTCGAATCCAGCCCGGACCTGCCAAACAACAATGACGGCTGCAACCCAAAAATGACCGGGCGTTGTGGCGGGCGCCTGTAGTCCCAGCTACTTGGGAGGCAGAGGCAAGAGACTCGCTTGAGCCCAGGAATTGGAGGTTCCTTTGAGCTGTGATGCCATGGCACTCTATCCAGGGTGACAGCTTGAGGCTCTGTCTCAAAAAAAAAAAAAAAAAGAAAAGAAAGAAACACAGTATGTAAAAAAAATTAACCAACATTCACAGAAAAAAGATGAATTGCTTCAACATATGAAAAGATATTCTACAGTCCTCATAATCAACACAATTTTTTAGCTCTCAGACTGGCAAAGATCAAAAAGTTTGATGTAGTATGGGGAAGTGGCACTGCTTGAAATTGTTGGTGGTGCAGTGTGTATTAGAATAATCTCCACAGAGGTCAATTTGGCAATATCTATTAAAATTCTGAATTCCCATAACATTGGCTCCAAAAATTTTACTAGTAGAAATTTATCCTCTAGAAATATTTCTGTGTGAAAATTTGCATATGTGTAATATCACTTATAATAGTAGAAAATTAGAAATATCTAAAATGTCTATCAGAATGTTTCCATATGAACTAATATGTAATTATATCCTAGAGATATTGTTAAATGAAAATACCAAGGTGCAGAGCAGTATATATATCATTTGTGAAAGAAAAAAAAGTAAGAGAAGAATACACTTAGGTCCTTAAATATGCTTAAACTATACAGTAGAACCTCTGTAAGTTGAGCACCCAAGGGACTGTAACAAACTGGTTAATAGATAGGAGTAGTCAACATAAGGATCTAGGCCTACTGTACTGACTTGTACATGTAGTGCATGTAGTGCATGTCTGGTCTAGGTAAATTAGGTCAGCTTAAGGAGGTGGTCAATGTAGAAAGGCACTCAACTATGGAGGTTCTACTGCATAGTGATATGCATATAATTTTTTTTTTTTTTTTGAGACAGACTCACTATGTTGCCTTCGTTAGAGTGCCATGGTGTCACAGCTCTCAGCAACCTCAAACTCTTGGGCTTAAGCGATTCTCTTGTCTCAGCCTCCCAGTAGGTGGGACTACAGGCGCCTACCACAATGCCCGACTATTGTTTGTTGTTGTTGTTGTTGCAGTTTTCATTGTTGTTCACCAGGCCCAGGCTGGGTTCGACTCTGCCAGCCTCAGTGCATGTGGCTGGTACCCTGCCCACTGAGGTACAGGCGCTGCCTATGCATATAAATTTTAAATGGTGATTTTTCTTAGGAAGAGCTGGCTGGGAACAGATGTGAGATGGAAACTTACTATTTTGTTATATTATAGTTTTAAAAATTCTGTGCCATATCTACATGTTTCCTACTTTTAAGAAATACTAAAATGAATTAAAAGGAGAGAGTAGAATAAAATTTTATAGCTATCCTTCATTTATTCATTCCATTAGTATTACTTTTTTGTTTGTTTGAGAAAGAGTCTGACACCCTCAGTAGAGTGCTGTGGCATCATAGCTCATAGCAACCTCAAACTCTTGAGCTCAAGCGATTCTCTTGCCTCAGCCTCCCAAGTAGTTGGGACTACAAGTGTCCGCCACAATGCCCGGCTATTTTAGAGGTGGGGTCTCACTCTTGCTCAGGCTGGTCTCAAACCCATGCACTTAGGCAGTCCACCCTCCTTGGCCTCCCAGAGTGCTAGAATTACAGGCATGAGCCACCATGCCCAGCCTTATAAACACTACTTTAAGAAAAAAGATAGCTTTTATCTTCAAGTGCCCATAGTCTACAGCGGGGATCCTCAAACTACATCCCGCAGGCCACATGCTTTGGTATGAATTGTATTTGTTTCTGTTTTGTTTTCTACTTCAAAATAAGATATGTGCAGTGTCCATAGGAATTTGTTCATAGTTTTTTTTTTAAACTATAGTCCGGCCCTCCAACAGTCTGAGGGACAGTGAATTGGCCCCCTATTTAAAAAGTTTGAGGACGCCTGTTCTACAGAGACAAATATGTAGATAAGATGATTGAAATACAATGTGGTAAGTACAATAACAGAGTAGATATGTTCATTAGAATAATCCATTCCTTGCTTGATATGTTGAATTAAAAAGTGAACAAAATTTACATATACCCTTTGGTTACAACTACATAAACACTACATATTAATATACGTGAATAACAAGAGAGGAATGAATCAAAACAGAAAAGGCCTTAAATATAAACAGTTCATTCAAGTGTAAGGACATGAAGAGCTTTTGGAGTGTGAAAGTTGTTTTATTTATATTTTAGAGTCAGTTGTTGTTATTTTTATTCACCTTAGATTTTTAAAAATAAAGTAATCCAGGATTCTGCAAGTTCGTACCTTTAGATTGAAATCTCTTACTTGTAGCCCTAATGATGAGAGAACAGGCTGGGCATGGTGGCTTATGCCTATAATCCTAGCACTTTGGTAGGATCGTTTGACTTCAGGGGGTTGAGGTTACAATGAGCCATGATTATGCCACTGCATTCTAGCCTGGGTAACAAAGCAAGACCCTGTCTCAAAAAAAAAAAGGCAAAATAAAAATGAGAGAATAGGAAATATTGTATTTGCCCTAAGCTAATACAGGAGAGAAAGAGGCTTTTATCATACACATCCCTCTAACTTTTTTCCCCCCTCATCATTTAAGTTGGAATCGCTATAGACTACTGGGAAGAGCCTTAGAACTGATTAGTATAGGAGTTACGTGCATAGATGTGTTCAGTGATCTTTGGGGTATGTTTCTAACTTTTGATATTTAGCTGTTTTTTTCTTTCTTAAGGAGTTTAACACTAGCCAACCTTCACCAACGTCATTTAAAATACCTTAAAGGTTAGCTGCAGAAGGTTGTTATGAGCTAAAACCATGACTGTATTAAGTAAGTCTGAAATCCAGAATTTAAGGCTGTTCTTATTATGAGCTCCATAGAACAAGTAAATATCCATTAAAATCCACTGGTTAATCAAATGTGATGTTGCTGTGTAGTAATAATTTAAATCGTACCATGCAAAGTTATGTCAGGGACTTAACATCAGTCTCTATTTCTCGGTTGTCATTCTTTAAAGCACATACTGCGTCATTTACTTCCCCGTACATGATCTCTATTGGTCTAGTTCTACACTTCTGTCGTGACACCAAAAGCAGAACAGAATTGGCTTGGCTAATTCCTTCTCTGGCTGTATTCATACTTCCTTGACTGACCCCTGTATCTTAAGGGTATGATCTTAGCTTCTATTTCTTGCATATATGATTACTTTTCACTCATTTATTCTCTTTTTTTCTTTTAAGAGGCAGGGTCTCCCTCTGTTGTCCAGGTTGGAATACAGTGGTACAATTACAGCACACTGTAGCCTTGAACTCCTGGGCACAAATGATCCTCTTGCCTAAGCCTCTTGAGTAGATGGGACTACAAAAGTGTGCCTCACTCATCTATTCTTTTAACAAATGTGTGCAGAGTACTTCCTATGTGCTAGATGCTGGGGATATCGTGGTGCATATGTCAAACTTGGTTCTTCCCTTTGAAACTTATGTTCAAGTAGAGAGAGTGACACTAAATAGCTAATTATTCTGTGAATTTTTAAATTATGACAAATTTTGCAAAATGGAAAGTACACCATACTATGAGAATGTACTTGACCCAGTTTGGGAGAAAGAGGGACTCAGAGTTAGTGGTCAAGAGAAAACTTCCTTGAGGAACTGATATACTAAGTTATACTCTGAATGATGAATGGGCTTCTGATATTTGTATCAGCACCACTGTATCCCCAGCAACCAGTATGTCTGGCACATATGAAGTACTTTAAAGAATAAATGATAAAGACCCTCTAACAAAAGCAACCTGGTTCTGTGTACCCCCAAATGAATCCCCAACAATAAATAAATAAATAAAATACTTTCTTATGTCCATAAAAAAAAAAAAAGAATAAATGAGTGCAAGGTGACCATGTACACAAGAAATAGAAGCTAATGTCTTGCCCTTAAGACTTAGAGTTCAGCCAAGGAAGTGCGAATATAGGCAGTGAAGGAAGTTCTCTGCTTTTGGTGTTATGCTTAATATAATAGCACCTCAATAGCTGACCACCTCCTTAATTTGACCTAATTTTCATAGACCAGACATCTACCGCTTGTTTATATAGTACAGTAGGTCTGATTCCTTATGTTGACCACCTCTGTTTGTTGACCTTGGGTGGTCAACTTACAGAGATTCTATTGCATTTATTTATTTATTTTAGCCACGGACAATTAAGTCTGAATATACCTGTGATTTGGTTTAGTTAACTCACTTGTCAGGAGCTGGAGCTCTTAATAGAAAGGAAATTGACTGAAAGTCATGGAGGTGATGGTAAAGAATGTATGACCCTGGATAAGTTCTTTTCTTTCTCTGAGGCTCAATTTCTTTATCCAAAGAATGAAAATAATAAATAATACATAGTATACCTACCTTGGAGGGTTATTATGAAGATTAAATGAGATAATGCCTACAAAGCACTTAGACTAAGGCCTGTCACGTTATGAATGTTAGCTACTGTTACAATATGATGCAATCTCACAAAGGGTTCAGATGCTATTCTGAGAACCACCGCTGTTTGGGTAGCACTCTATACATAGGTCATATGTGGACTTGTCTGGCCACCACTATTGGACATTAGGAATGTTCTAGAGAAGCATTATGTATGTGGTTTAATTTTACAAATGTCATTTGAAGATAGAAATGAAAACTGAGAAAGTATTGCTAGCTGCTTTAACCCTAGCCGTGAGTTTGCTTTGAAGCTGGCTTTTCATAAATACTAATGAGAGGGTATTTGCCGGAAACTCAACAGAATGTAGTTAGTTGCTTGGTAACGTCTGGGTCTTTGTCTCCTGCAATACTAGGAAACTAACGTGTATAATTTATACTGCTGTGCAAAGCCGCAGGTTGAACAAGGTTAATTGTTGGCAGTATTTGAAACTGCTTTTCCAAAATAAATGGTTCTAGCTTCACAAGAGATTTAAATACCTTGATTTATTCCTTCATTGAGAAGTAATTCTAGTCCTGGAAACTGGGATCTTTTGACTTAATATTTTCTAAGGAATTAGTACACCGAATTGTGTTTTCCCTTTTGCTTTTAAAGTTTGCCACATCACTTGCTTACAGGATTCTTACTGTCTTGAGTTTTGTTATCTTTGGCCTATTTTCTAACATGCATTTCTGCCTTTGATTAATTTTTGTGGAATTAGGAAGAGGGATAAAGAATGCCATCTTTCTTTAATAGACCTCGAAAGTTTTGAGTGGGTGGGAAACTATTCTAAAAGTTCATGATGGATTCAGACCTTGTCCAGAAAGTCTTTGCTTTGTGTTTAAATTTGTTGTGTAGCTTAAGAACATGAGAGGGCAGGATTTTTTTTTTTTTTTTAAGAGACAAATTCTTACTTTGTCGTGCAATGGCTTCACAGCTCACAGCAACCTCCAGCTCTTGGGCTTAGGCTATTCTCTTGCCTCAGCCTCCCAAGTAGCCGCCACAACACCTGGCTTTTTTTTTGTTGCAGTTTGGCTGGGGCTGGCTTTGAACCTGCCACCCTGGGTATATGGGGCTGGCACCCTACTCACTGAGCCATAGGCGCCACCTGAGAGGGCAAGATTTTATTTTATTATTTTTTTATTTTAATTTTCTTTTTTTCTTTTCATTTATGTATGTATGTATGTATGTATGTATGTATGTATGTATTTATTTATTTTTGAGACAGAGCCTCAAGCTGTCACCCTGGATAGAGTGCTGTCGCATCACAGCTCACAGCAACCTCCAATTCCTGGGCTCAAGCGAGTCTCTTGCCTCCGCCTCCCAAATAGCTGGGACTACAGGCACCCGCCACAATGCCCGGCCATTTTTTGGTTGCAGCTGTCATTGTAGTTTGGTGGTCCCAGGCCGGATTCGAACCCGCCAGCTCAGGTGTACGTGGCTGGCGCCTTAGCCCGTTGAGCCACAGGCGCTGAGCTGAGGGCAAGATTTTAAAGGGAATTTTGATACCACATGCTACAAAAGGAAAAATTAAGGTTTTTGTTTTGTTTTGTTTTGTTTTGAGACCGAGTCTCATTCTCTTGCTCAAGCTAGAGTGCAGTGGTATCAAGCCTAGCTCACAGCAACCTCAGTCTTTTGAGCTCAAGTTATCCTCCTGCCTCAGCCTCCCGAGTAGCTGGGACTACAGGCGCCTGCCACAACGCTCGGCTATTTTTTGGTTTTTTTTTTTTTTGTTTTTTTTTTTTGCAGTTCAGCCGGGGCCAGGCTTGAACCCACCACCCTCGGTATATGGGGCCGGCACCCTACTCGCTGAGCCACAGGTGCCACCCTATGTTTTTTTTTTTAATACAAGTGAGCTTTCTATCTTGTTTATATGATCCAGCACGATGACTCTACTTGTATAACTGCCCTTTCTGTCACTTAATCCTCTAAGTGAAGAACCAAAAGCATCAGCTGAAATTGTTCTGGGAATGGGTAGGATATTAGGTTTGAGAAAAGAATTGGCTAGAAATAAGGCTTTATTCTGCTGTTACAGGAAGATAAACAGAGGTTCTAGCATGTATAATTATCGTCTTTAAAATAATTAAGCAATGTGTTATATGGCATTACTACTAAAACCTAAAGTGGTATGGGCTTTTATTGATCTAGAAAAATATTTGCATACAGATGCTGCAGCCATGTTAGTTTTTTTCTGTAGTCATTAATTTTTCCTGCTTTTTTTTTGAGACAGAGCCTCAAGCTATCACCCTGGGTAGAGTGCTGTGACATCACAGCTCACAGCAACCTCCAATTCCTGGACTCAAACAAGTCTCCTGCCTCCGCCTCCCAAGTAGTTGGGACTACAGGCAGCCGCCACAACGCCCGGCCATTTTTTGGGTGCAGCCGTCATTGTTGATTGGTGGGCCGGGCTGAACGTGAACCCGCCAGCTCAGATGTACATGGTTGGTGCCTTAGCCCATTGAGCCACAGGCGCTGAGCCTGCTTTTTTTTTTTTAAGTTAAACTATATTCTTTCTTTCTGTATGTTTGTCCTGCTCAGTTTCAAAAAGATACACTGAGAAAAAAAAAAAGATACACTGAGAAATCTACTGAGTCACAATATATGTTTCTTGGAACTTCCTAGAAACCGCATTTTATTCTTGTGAAAATTTATCCAAAAATTAGAAGATTGACAAAGTGGGGAAACCCAAGTTTATTTCATTGCTCATGACTATTACTTAAAATAGGAAAGGAACTTAATCCTTCAGCTTCTTTGTCACACACTTAGTTTGTACCAAGCACTGTTTTAGTTGTGCTTAGACACAAAAACAAAAATTTCCAGCTGCCCATAGGAAGCTAGTAATCTGATGCCTGTTACCATTTCAACCTCTGCCTCTGTGCCAAGGAAAGAATCAGACCTATATTCGAATCCTAGCACTATTGTGCATTGTTATTTCAAAAATAATTTGTTGCATTCATTCTGTAAAAGGGAATTTCTTTGTAAATTGCTTGGATATGTATTTAAAAGTGCCTTATACAGGCTCGGAGCCTGTGGCTCAATGGGCTAAGGCACCAGCCATGTACACCTGAGCTGGCGGATTCGAATCCAGCCCAGGCCCGCCAAACAACAATGACGGCTGCAACCAAAAAATGGCCAGGCGTTGTGGCAGGCACCTGTAGTCCCAGCTACTTGGGAAGTGGAGGCAAGAGACTCGCTTAAGCCCAGGAATTGGAGGTTGCTGTGAGCTGTGATGCCACAGCACTCTATCCAGGGTGACAGCTTGAGGCTCTGTCTCAAAAAAAAAAAAGCCTTACACAAAATAAGTGAAGGGCATTTTATCAGAGTTTACATATATGTGATCCCTCGTGTATGTTTTTACAACTGATTTGGCTTAACATCAGCAACAATTTGTTGTACGAAAACCAAGATCACATGGGTTTATATTTGTAGAATTTAGTCTCACATATGTCATCAGAGTTGAGGGGAATGACGAAGGAAATGAAAAAATGGAGTTCTCTGGGTTGTTAGCTGGTACCTTTCGGTATGGTTTGCATCTTTTCCTTTTAGGAGCTTTATCTGTTTTACTTCAAGTGGTTCTGGTGGGGCTGAAAATCACTTGGCCCTGCTTTTACTCATATACCCATAGACCCATGTCAGATAGGTCAATTAAAGTACTCCTTTTCCCTAGATACTATGGTGGTACATGATCCAAGCAGGGCTAATCAGTATCATTTTAAGAAATTGATATAGATCTTTCTGGGGATAAAAAGGATTACTTTTTTTCTGGACTCTGATTTAGAGGATAATATATGCTTGATGTGGTGGGTGGTCATCTTACCACCACATGGAGACAGTATGCCTAAGAATAAAAAGAAAATGGAGTCAAAAGAGAGAGCAGAAAATAAAAACCTAATAACATCTCCAAATTTCTGAATCCCCTTTGATTTTACCAGTTATGTGAATGACTACCCTTTTTTTTTCTTAAGTGTTTGGGATTCACTGAAGGTGCAAAGAATTTGGTTACACTGATGGCGTTTGTTAGGTAAAGTCCCTCTTAGAATTGTGTCCTGCCCTCTCCCTTTTTGTTTTTCTTAAGTCAGATTGCTTACAACTGAAAGCATCTTATATAATATAATATTGTTGTCTATGAATGGGGTAGTCCTTTGTATTTGCCAATATTTCTGGTTCTCTTTCTCCTGTGTACTGGTAGGATTATACATACTTCCTTGGGAATTGGGCTTGAAATATAAATGGTTTTGGGCACCTTTAGGTAGAAGCCTTCTTAAAGTCTTGAGAGCTGATGTGTGATTCAGTATATTCCAGTCTTCCTGCCAGATGAGAGAGCACAAGGTGGTACAGAATCTCCACCAACCTAGGATGGACATGTAACATAAATGAGGAACTGTTGTTATTTTAGGCCACTGAGATTTCGATGCCATATGTTATTGCAGCCCATATGATTAATTGATCTATATCAAATTTTTCTAAATATTTCTGGTGAAAAAAATTCCATATGACATCTAAAGACACTACTGTCTATTAAATGAGATTATTAAAATATTTACTATATGTAGTTATTCTGGTTCAGTATTAAGCTGTAGGCTAGAGGTAAACAGTGTTTCCTGTTTGGCCATACAGGAACTAAACCTGCTTTTAGGGCTGTGACCTCTGACCAAATTATAATCGTCACATTTCATATTATGTGGCAGGACAAAGTCTATAATGATAGGTGTTTAAAACTCAGACACTGGGTAAGCACTCTAGCCGTGCCCTTAACAACTCCTCTTATGTGGGCAGGACAATGATGGCATCTTGACCTAGCCAGGCCTTACTATCTGAAAATAGAGAAACCAGACAAGAAGGAAAAAGTGGTTCAAGAACAGGTTGAACAAAAGCCTGATTTTCAGCCATGTAGTGTCACTATAGAGGCCTAGAAATTAATAGAGCCCTTGACAAGATAACTTTTAAGGAATATGTCTGCATTCTGCAAAGCATATAGGCATTGGTGAGCTCTGTGGCCATGAACATCCTCTTTGAGCCATACTGGAATACTGGAGTTTAAAGGCAATCTTAGACTTTAAAGGCAATGTATAAATTTTTTTTCACTGAGGGTAATGCCTGTGGCTCCCTGGGTAGGGCCCCGACCCCATGTACCGAGGGTGGCAGGTTCAAACCCAGCCCCAGCCAAACTGCAACAAAAAATGCCAGGTGTTGTGGTGGGCGCCAGTAGTCCCAGCTACTCGAGAGGCTGAGGCAAGAGAATCGCCTAAGCCCTGGAGTTGGAGGTTGCTGTGAGCTGTGATGCCATGGCACTGTATCAAGGGTGATAAAGTGAGACTGTCGCTTAAAAAAAAATGTTTTTTTCACTTTAATTTAGGGAGTATTTTTCTCAATATATGTATAATTATTATAATCTTTATCTGTTGGATTCTCCAGTTTATGTGAGACAACATATTCTCATGGGCAGAGCACAATAGTGATCTGTCATTTAACCTTTGAGTACTTTAACTTTTCTACCCTAAAATGGAAGTTATATATTTTTTTTCCTCTTACCTGTCCTTAATTGTACCCGTGGGGAAATATGGTACACAATATATTTGTTAGGACTCTTGATTGAGAGTAATAGAAACTGGTTAAGTAGGAAAACAAAGATTTGTTCGACCATGTAACTAGGAAGGGTAAGGGATAAATGTAAGGTATAATTGGATTCAGGGTCTCAAATTATTTCATCAGGATAATCTCTCCTCACCATATACTCCTCCTTTTTTCTGTGTGGGTTTAACTCTTGTGGAGGCCCTCCCTAAGAGGCAGTGAAAAAACAGCCATCTATAACTCTAGGTTTATATTTTATCAGCTTAGCCACCCTTAATTGTAATACCCTTTCTTCAGTAATTCCATCAGGAAAGTACGAAAGGATATTTCTCTGCAAGAAAATCAGTTACTGACAGAAGAGGAATTGATGGGGCAGGCAAAAACAACAAATGTTTATTACATATAAAGTCAAAGTTGTAGCATGTGTAGCTACACTACAAAGTCTGTAGCAGATATAGTTGGTTAAGTACCCTATATTCATCCTCTCCAACCACTCCTAATAGGTAGCTCAGTTTTGTTCAAGTAGGCAGATATTCATCTCCTGCTTGTAGCCAAATACCTCAAGGAAATTCAGTCCAGCCCCAACCCATGAATCCCAGTTAGACCCAGTCAATCAGAGGTTGGTTTAGGCAAGAGTATGTGATCCAGGCTCAGTGCCGATAGCACAGTGGTTACAGAGCCAGGCACATACACCGAGGCTGGTGGGTTCGAACCCAGCCTGGGCCAACTAAACAACAATGACAACTGCAATAAAAAATAGCTGGGCATTGTGACAGGCACCTTTAGTCCCAGCTACTTGGGAGGCTGAGGAAGAGAGTAGCTTAAGCCCAAGACTTTGAGGTTGTTGTGAGCTGGCACAACGCCATGGCACTCTACTGAGGGTGACATAGTGAGACTGTCTCCAAAAAAAAAGAGCATGTGATCCAGTCAGTTCAGGACAGTGAGAAAAGTGTGGAAGCTAAACGGAAGCTGGGAGGCTTCTAGAACAATTTTCCTTATACTTAAAAAGACATAAGGGGAAGGGCTGTTTTCCTCAGATGACTGTTTTAGGGGCTATATGTGATAAACCTTGATTGTGGCAGTCATCCTAGAACCATATTAGCTGAGGGCAATGTTGACACAATCAGGATGGCAGAACGGAAAGACTGGAACACTGCATGTTTGATAAAGTTCAGCTACTGAATTAACTCTAGTCCTTCTGTTACGCAAAATGACACTACTCCTTATTTAAGCCATTTTTAGGTGGATTTTTCTCTATTTGAAGCTGAAAAATAGAGATATTATGGTTCCTCAGTCAGAAAAGAAGCTCTTGGAGGGCGTTATAATTCCACTGGACCTAGTAAACATAGCTAAGCTAAGTAAATATTTGTTATGTAAGTGTAATTGTCTTTATTTTTATTTGTGATTTAAGCACTAAAAAATAAAATACCTTCCTAACTATTCAATACAAAAGCCATTAGATGGAACTAAGCAAGATAGGTGTCTTTGGGTGGGCACCAAGGCCCAATGTGAGATACCGGAGCTCAAGTGGGTGAGGAAGGCATCCATGTGGAGGAGTTACCCTAGAGCTGGTTGTTGAAACCTAAGCTGAGACTTCTTGTGGAGAGAAGGGATTAGAGCAGTGTTTTTCAACCTTTTTAATCTCACAGCACACTTGAACCTATAGTTAAATTTCTGTGGCACACTTACATTATATTGATCCGAAAAAAGAGTAAAAAAAAGAATATACTTACTGTACTTTGAACTTCTTTTGAAAATAATTTAATTAATGATAATTAAAAATTTTAGTGGCACACTTAAGATATTCTCATGGCACACCAATGGAAAATCACTGGATTGGAGGGAGGCCCAATATGGGGTATTAGAGCCTGAGGAATGTGAGGAGGCATCCATATGGGGACCTTGGCCTGGTACATGGTGTCAGAGCCTGAGTTGGGTGAGGAAAGTATCTGCTTAAACTGTTCTAGAAACTTTTCTATAACTTTATAATCATATGTCCTCAAAATGCACATCCATTTCATTTTATAAACTGTCACTATGTTAATATTCTTAAAGCCTCTTTTTAAAATACAAAACTACGCTTGGTGCCCATAGTCTCGTGGTTAGGGCGTCGGCCACATACACCAGGGCTGGCGGGTTCAAACCTAGCCCAGGCCTGCTAAACAACAATGACAACTACAACAAAAAAAATGGCTGAGCATTGTGGTGGGCACCTGTAGTCCCAGCTACTTGAGAGGCTGAGGTAAGAGAATCGCTTAAGCCCTAGAGTCTTAGGTTGCTGTGAGCAGTGACGCTACAGCACTCTACTGAGGGTGACATAGTGAGACTCTGTCTCAAAAAAAAAAAAAAATACGAAATTATTGTTGGCTCGGAGCCTGTAGCTCAGTGGCTGGGGTGCCAGCCACATACACCTGAGCTGGCCAGTTCGAATCCAGCCTGGGCCTGCCAAACAACGACAGCTACAACCAAAAAAAAAAAAAAAAACAGCCGGGCGTTATGGCAGATGCCTGTAAGTCCCTGCTACTTGGGAGAGTGGGGTGAAAGACTTGCTTAAGCCCAAGAGTTTGAAGTTGCTGTGAGCTGTGACACTATGGCACTCTATTCAGGGCTACAGCTGGAGACTCTGTCTCAAAAAAATAAATAAATAAATAAAATTATTGTTTATTTGAATATATCACATGAAATTCCTCCTACATGTCTAATTAAAGCAACTATGCTTTCACAGCTTATTTTCTATAATGCATAAATTTTGTTAATTATAATCTATTTTGCTTTTCTAAGCTTTAAAGCCAAACTGGTAGAAATTGTCTTTCTTTTTCAATTTTTTTAGAGACAGGGTCTCATTGTATTGGCCAGACTGGAGTTCAGTGGTGCAATCATAGCTCACTGCAACCTCAGACTCCTTGGTTTTAGGGTGAAAAGCTCAGTAGGTGATTGCTGGACAAGAAAAGAATTTCTCTAGATAAATATTAGAATATAAAAGTATAAAGTTTATTTTATCTTCTTAGAAAGAGGGGATGAGAGTAAAAAAGAGTGGGGAAAGAGAGAGAAAAGAGAACAGGGAGACAGTATGGCATCCCAAAGAAAAAAGGAAGAATGCCCCTAACACAATTAAGTGGCTGTTGGATTTAAGGAGTGCAAAGAGAAAAAAAGTAATTGCAGCCAAATTCACAGGGTACTGTGAATGTTGGATCCACTTTTCCTCTCCCAAGATGGTAGCAGTTGCCTTTCTACCTGAGACAGATACCACAAGTGTTTCTGATTCTGTTGTTGATTCTTCCCTGAGATATCATTTTAGGTGGCAAAGTCTGAGGCCAGAGGTTCACACCCTATTCTTCATCCTAGGAAGACTCAGGAACCCTTGAGATTATGGGAACAATTCTGAATGGCAGATTTAGTCAATGGGTGTAGCAATTGTAAAGAAAATTTACATTTCCTTTTTGTCTGCTGGGCTCCTCAGTGGTTTGTGAAAACAAAACTCCACAGGATGCCAGCTACTCAAAGTTAGAAAGAGCACAGAGAGCTCATGAGCCCTGAGTGAAAAACTATGAGTTAGCAATTTTTCTATCATTTCACTGTAAAGATCTACCATCCTTACAGTGGGCTCAAGCAATCTTCTACGTAAGCCTCCCAAATAGCTGGGACTACAGGTGTATGCCACCATGCCATGCTAATTTTCTCATTTTTGTTATAGGGACAAGGTCTTGCTATTGTTCTCCAGGCTGGTCTCAGATTCCTAGCCTTGGAATTTCAAGCATGAGCCACCATGCTTGGCTGAAATTGTCTTTTGAAGAAGTTATCAGCTTCACTGATATTCTTCCCAAACTCTGATTTTTGCAAGTAAAATTTTCAAAGCACTCTTAATACAATACTAACACAGCACAGTATAGTTGCATTCATTTTGCTAATATAATTAGTCTGTTTTATTAGTGATAAATGTGGTCAACCTTAGATCCCATTGTGATCTTTAGGCAGAGCTAGAGTCAGGTTGATTTTTCCAAAGCCAAGAGTTGTATACTGTCTATTAAAGGTGCTTTTGTACCAATGGAGATTGGAGAAAACTACGACCAGAAGAAAGGAAAGTAAAAGAGTACCTGACTCATAGGAAGTTTCCGTCAATGATTATGACATTATTTTAACACAAGCTTTTTGTATCTAGAAATACATACGGGTGGCCCCTGTGGCTCAGTGAATAAGGCGCTGGCCCATAGACTGAAGGTGGCGGGTTCAAACCCCGCTTGGGCTAAACTGCAACAGAACAACAGCCAGGTGTTGTGACGGGCACCTATAGTCCCACCTACGTGGGAGGCTGAGGCAAGAGAATCGCCTAGGCCCAGGAGTTGGAGGTTGCTGTGAGCTGTGACGCCATGGCACTCTACCGAGGGCGATAAAATGAGACTCTGTCTCTACAGAAAAAAAAAAATAGAAATACATAGTATATACCACTTAAAGTTTAATGAAGCCAAGGAAATACAACTTTTTTTTTTTTTAAAGAAACATACAATTTTGGGCAGCACCTGTGGCTCATTGAGTAGGGTGCCAGCCCCATATACTGAAGGTGGTGGGTTCAAACCCAGCCTCAGCAGAACTGCAAAACAGAAAAACAGCCAGGTGTTGTGGTGGACGCCTGTAGTCCCAGCTACTCGGGAGGCTGAGGCAAGAGAATCGCCTAAGGAGTTGGAGGTTGCTCCAATGCCATAGCAGTCTACCAAGGGCGACATAGTGAGACTCTGTCTCTACAAAAAAAAAGAAAAAAAGAAAGAAACATACAATTTTTATATTATCATCACCACATCAAGTAATTAATGTTCACAATAGGAGGCACTAAGTGATTCAACAAGAATACAATCCTTATAAGAGCAGTCTATTACATGCAGATATGGCACTGTGATTCCAATAAGCTCATACATGTATATAGTGGAAAACCCACCAACTTTGAAATTAGAGTCCATACACCCTATGACTTTAAATCTATGCATACTGTGGTGATAAGAACACCTATCTTGGCTCAGTGCCTGTAGCACAAGCGGCCAAGGCTCCAGTCATACACACCATAGCTGGCGGGCTTGAACCTGGCCCAAGCCCACCAAACAATGACAACTACAACCAAAAAACAGCCAGG
>CAUYRH010158979.1:0-11919 GCA_963574655.1 Perodicticus potto | reverse complement strand
TTCATTGATACACTCATTCACCTTGCCCCCAGCGGAAGGGACTGTATTCATTCATTTCCTGGCCAAGGAACCCATACACCTATATATACCCTGAGGCTAGAGGGCTAGAGGAGGAGACCGGGAAAGACCGGGAGAGGAACGGAGAGAGCTTCTCTCTCCCCACTTGAAATCTCTCCCTCTACCAGGAGCTTTGGTGTTTTCTGTATTCTTTTCTGTAAATCAATTCTGTCTTACCACGGAGGGGTGGGGGTGGGGTAAAATAATGTAATGAAGAATAATAAAATACATGTATTTGAAAAAAAAAAGAAATATTTGGTGGCCATAACTTAACCCATTACGATACTTCATAAATGTTGTTTTACTGTTAATGTTTTGTGATATTAAAATATTCTATGGTAATACAGTTCAGCTCTTTATACTGAATGTAACCCATTATGAACTATTTGGTGGCCATTACTTAACCCATTACAATATTTCATAAATGTTGTTTTACTATTAACGTTTTGTGATATTAAAATATTCTATGGTAATAGAGTTCAGCTCTTTATACTGAATGCAACAACATTTAGATTTGGTAGACTGTGTTACTTTATGAAAATTTAAATAAAAGGGGTTCTTTTAAATGGAATAAACAAAATTCTTTTTAGGGCGTCACCTACGTGTATTTGTTTTATTTGATAGCTAGTTTGGGGAGTAGAAAAAGACCCCTAAGTAACTGATCTGAGAGACTGTAAGCTTTCATCATGCTGACTGAATCTTACTTTCTCTTACAAGTATTTTGGCAAAGCTTAGAGCACTATTAATAATAGAAACTGGTAAAGGTCATATTGCCAATGACTTCATAGTCTTCACTAGACATTCAGCAACCTTGGGTAGAATACTCAGCTTTTGTCAGTTGCTGAAAATGTAAACCTCTCCCCACTGAACTCAAGGACACTTTATTTTGCTAGGAGAGGTTACTATTTATTCACAAACACATGTGTCATCAAAGTCCTTATACAGACTGTCTGCAAATAGGAATCAGTTCCTGGGTAGAGTATGATAAAGTTGGTGAATTTCTGAAGTGACCATGTATTTTAATATAAATTTAGCAAATGCAAATTAAGTTCAATTATAATTGTTTTCAAATAGCAGGCCATTTGTTTTAATTTACTTTAGTTCTTCCCTGTTAGTTTATATGCATAGACTCAGCTGAAATATGATTCTATATTGGTGACTATTTTGACTGCCAGGGCTCTGGGAGGTAGCAAAAAATATTCTTCATAAACACAATGTAGTAAATTGTACTTCTTTTGATTTAAATATTTATTAATTTTTCTATGGCTCTTTTTCTCAAAATGTGTCTATTCCTACTCCAAAGTGATGGTAAATATGTATTTTTTGAACAGGAATTATTATTTTTTTGTAGCAACAATTTCTATCAACTAGAAAAAAAGAGGAAGAAACAAGGAGTTCAAAGAGAAAGATGTGATAATTCAGGTAAGAGATAGCCTAAGACGAAACATTCCTTTCATTATGGATTGAGGGTAAAGGGCACATTTTAGAGATAAAATTGGAGGCAGAAAAATATACTGATGACTTGTGATAAGGGTGAAAAGAAATTACACGGTGGGGAGGAGATGAATTAATATGTGTTTTTTTTGTTTTGCTTTATTTTTGCTTTTAGTTTGTTTGTCCCATTACAGGGCAGACTTGTTTTCTGTCTCTATTCTGGTAACAGTGTGAATCAAATCAAGCTGCCAGACTTGGAAAACTCAAATTTAATGGCTGTTCGTAGTATCATTTTCCTTCCAAACAATATAGTGGAAATAACGCCCCTTGATAAGAGAAGCAGTTAATGGTGTAATCTATTAAGAATTAAATACAGCAATATTTACTATTTCAATGATGTTTCATGAATAGATTTCCTTAATGATCATAAAAGAAGGATAAAAATGGGCAAATTTAAATGGATACAATGTGGCTAATTCTTAGCCTCAAAGGATGATTTTCTGTGATTCGGATTTGAAGGGAAACCAGTGCTAAATGTCTAGTTTGGGGCAGACGCTTGGTAATGGCACTGATGTCTCACATTATGCTTTCCTGAGAGCAGATAGCAATTAAAGACTGGGCCGATACATCAGTAATTTATTTACACAGAATCACCTCTTGTACCCATCTGTTTTCAGACATTCCGTATTTCGTGCGATCTTCTGTTTTGCCGTCACGTTAAAGGAAGACCTGGAGAACTGACTAGATCCTCTGCTTTCAGAAGGCCTATTTGAAAATTGAATCCCCATACACAGCAATTCACCAGACTGGCCTGGACACTGATAAGGCTTTTACTTCCAAAGAACAGGAGGAAAGCATCTTGTTTCTTATGCCGTCCTTTGCCAAACAACAAACCATCAGATTAAGAGGGAAATATCAAGGCCTCTTTGAGTAGCAAATTATTCTCAAGTATAAAGCTCAGAGCACTAACATGAGAATCTGGAATTTTGGATTTTAATTCTGACTCTGTTCATAATTAACAGTGATCTTAGGCAAATTATTTTCCTCTTTATATTCTATTTACAAAATGGGGATAATTAATACGTCTTAATTACGTATAGAGTAGCTAAAAAAGCATATATGTATGTTTTATAAGCACTTTGAAAATCATAAAAATTTATATAAAAACATTTTTTAGAGTATGAATGAGAATGATTCAGTATCTGTTTGGAGAGAAATCTATATATGTACACACACATATATCTATATCAAGACATATGACAGGAACAGTGTTTATAGGTATTTCTTTCTCTTGGCCTCTGTTCCATGCACATAAGCCTATGACTTCATTTAAGTAGTTCCATCTGGAACAAAAAGGAAAGAAAAGTTGAGGAGGTAATATGCCTTCTCAATCTTCCAGACCACATCTCCCTAGAGTTCAAGGTATGCCTGGGAGTAGTTTGCAACATTCTATACTTTAAAAAAGAAAAAAATCCTTCCTGTAACAATACAAATTCCTCTGGAAAAGGCATCCAGACCCAGTATTCAGCACGTTTGGACAAATACCTAACATGCATCTCTATTACTGGCATGGCCAGCAGGAACTCCGCCCGGCTGGAACATTTATGAAAAACATATGCAAAAAAGATGCTAATTGCAGAGTACTCCTGGAGTGGTGAAATTTTAAATTCATTTCCTTCACAGTAGACACTGAGAAGCAGTAAAATAAGTGTAGTTCATGGCCCCCTAGGCAGAAATTTTTCCTGTATTCAAATGTGAAGTACCTTTCCAGCAGGAATGGCCTGCTTTTGGTGGTCTGCACTGATGAGTAGGCTTTGTTCTACTGCACTCTGAGCAGGTGTGTTAGAGTCCATTCTGAAGGGTATTTTTTCCCCCTGAACATTAGTTGTATCTATAGTATTTTAAAACATTTCAAATGGAAAGTGAGACCTGTATCAATATATATGTGATCTGCCAGGGTGCTAGGTATTGTTTTTGACAGCTTGTAGATGGTGTAAACAGTGAGTAGTGAATAATGTATATGCATACATAAGCATATCTATTGCATGAAGAAAAGGAGAGAAAACAAAACAGAAAAGAAGAAAGGAAAGGAGAGAAAAGAGAGAAAGGAAAGGGAAAACTTTGAGTCATCACCAGGTGACCCTAAAGGGCTCTCTGTGGCGTCCAGACCTGTGCCTGTGTTGAGAGGGTCTCACACAGGTGTAGGGAAATGGCCCTAGCTCTGGAATGCTGCTCTGTCAGTATCCACCCACTAAGAGTGTATGTACTGTGTTTATAATTTAGTAAGGAAATAGAAGCTGAAAATTTTTTAAATTTTTCTTTTAAATTTCAGAATATTAGGGGGTACACATTTTATTCACATACTTAGTTTTTGTACAGATTGAGTCATAGTTAAAAGTGTGCCCTTCACTCAGTGTGTGCTGTACCCCATAGGTGTGAATTTACCCATTCCTTCCTCCCCTCCACCCTCCAGCTTGATTTTCTTTGAGATTTACTTCCTTACATGCACTAAAGTGTTGATCGATTCATTTCAAGTTGGTATTGGGTGCATGTGTTTGTTTCTCCATGCTTGTGATGTTCCACTTAGAAGAATGGTTTCCAGTTCCATCCACATTATCACAAAAGATCCTTGATCGCTTTTTATTTATGGCTGAGTAGTACTCCACGGTGGGCATATTCAACATCTTATTAATCCATTAATGTATTGATGAGCACTTGAGTTGTTTCCACATTGGCGCAATTGTGAATTGTGCTGCTATAAACATTTGAGTTCAGGTGTCTTTTTTCTAAAATGACTTTTTTCCTTTGGGCAAATACCCAGCAGTGGGATTGCTGGATCACATGTTAGGTCTGCTTTAAGTTCTTTAAGGGATCTCTACACAATTTTCCAAATAAAGCTAAAATTCTTAAATGCAGCATTTCTTCACCTGCTACCACTACACCCAACACTGTTTCATAATTGAAAATGTATGCATCAATAAAGATTAGGGGGCACAAGTAGAAGGAAACGGAGCTAGCCAGTTGAGAAACTCTAATGTGAATGTCGGTAAGCATGATGAACATTTTAAATGATTAAAAAAAAAGGGGAAAGGGAGGGGAGCTGAGGGGAGAGGATGAGCAGAGGAAGAGTAATTGGTGGGTCCACACTTACAGTGCATCTTGGAAGGGTTCAGGTGAAACTTACTAAATGTAGAACATAAATGTCTGCACACAATAACGAAGAAAATGCCATAAAAGCTATGTCAACCAGTTCAATGAAAATAATTCAAACTGTATATAAAACCAACACATTGTACCCCATGATTGCATTTATGTACACAACCATGATTTAATAAAAAAAAAATGATGGTGAATTCTCTGAAAGGTCAGTAACATTTCCCTCATATAATTATATCTTTTAATGTGAAATTTTTCTTGAATTCCATTCTCCGATGATAAGCTAGACATAAATATGGTGTCAAAAATCCTTTCTAATATAAATTTCATAACTGATTAGTGATTTACATTCTATGTATCTTCTGATAAAAACTAAACTTTAAAATATGCTTGAATTCTTTTAGCTATTCACATTTTTGTGGAAAGCTAAGAGTCTCACCCTGCAGTCCTAAAGTATGATCATTCACAACATTCTAAAGAATAGTTTTTGGTTAATTATACTACTTGCAATACCTGCATGGTCAGAATAGCATAGATAGAAAGGTCAAATAACATATTGTAATTTTCATCTTGAAAGTTTTCTTCAGCCACTAATAACTGCTATAGCAAGTACTAATTTAAGCTGAAAATGCTTAGTTTTTCTATAATTGAATGCTGTCTTTGTTTTGAACTAGCTCATCCTGCCAGTTAGTGAATACGTTTTCTAAAGTTACACCTCCATTATGAGATACAAGGTGCCAAGATGCTACAAATTGACCTGGTTTTGTTGTAGATAATGATAATCTTCCAAGAAATTTTAATTCCAGGGTTAAAATGAAAATAATTTTTATACTAAATATTTTACACACACACATAACAAAAGAAGGAGGGAGGAAGGGAAAGAGAGAAAGAAACAGGGAGGGAGAGAGAGTCACTAAAGAAACCTTTGTTAGTAAGCAGATGTTGAGAGTACATAAACACTTCTGTGATCACCACAAAGTCCCAGTTCTCAGTTCTTTGTTCTTTCACATGCTTTAATTACTACCACATGAAAGAGTCTCTTAAAGCATATGTGATTTTTCAGAGGCAGGATTCCATGATCTTTTTCATTGACAATAGATGTCAAGAACTGTGAAGGATCTGAAATCTATTCTACTTATGAGTTCACTTACTAACCTATCATAGTTTTAAGAATACTAGTGGAAGACATGAGACTCTTGGGTCAGAGACTAAGGATAGTTTATTACTCACAACACTACTATTAGCCAGAGTATCAGCATTTACACGGGTCCTGTGGGCCCTTATTTCCACAGGGTGACGTGTAGAGGACCAGATAATACCTGCATACTTCATCAGGTACATTAGAGGGGAGTAACCTGAACTTAGGGAACTTTGAATCTTTTAGACTAAAAAGTAAGCCTGACTGCTTTATACTCTGGAGAGAGATACTATCTCTGTCTTTTAAAACTGTAAACCAAGGATTAGCAAACATCATTTTTATAAATGGCCAGATAATAAATATTTTAGGCTTTGTGGGCCAAATGCAGTCTCTGTGGCATATGCTTCCTTATTTTTTTTTTTTTCGTTTTATAATTAGTTAACTACTTAAAAACCACTTTTTGCTCACAGGCCATAAAACAGACCTCAGGTTGAATTAGGCTCACTGGCCATTGTTTGCCAACTCCTGTTGTAGACAAACCTGCCAGTGCTCAAGGGGGAAATACCAACTCTATATTAAAGGCCGCTCAGAACACAGGTGATCCTTAACAAGCCCAGAACAGGGACAGACAATGACTCTGCTTAAAGATGTTTGGAAGCCTGAAACCCTCATGGAAAATTATCTCTCAGTAATGACATCCCTAATTTCTAGACTGTTTTGACTTCTTGTGGTTTTCCTGTGAGTATGCCACGTTGTCACAAACTCTGATGAGTCTGACACATAGGAGTTGGGAACAAATCTACTCAGTTTGTCTTTTAATTCAGACTCTGATCAAAATGGTACCAAGCAGGCAGGGGGAAAAGTATCTTTAAAATATTTTATCCAATTCACATTCTTTTATACACTTACTGTCACCAAAGAGACTATATTTCTAACAATTAAAAAAGCCCACTAATTTCATGATGGAAAATTCACTTTTGACAGTCAACTAATTAGCTAAATATCTGCTGTAATCAGAAGCAATAGCTGAAGCACTTGTAATAACCACCTCCAGATAGCAGCGTTTCTGACACAGTGCTAGCTCAGCATTCCTGGGGCAGAGATCCCTAATTAGAATGTTAGTGGCACATGAAATACCGAAATGTCAATGTTTAACTATTCTAATGAACATTACAGCTGTCTCAACACGTGGTTCAGAGGTGGCACCTGGTGTTTTCATTGTCACCAGGCCATGCAGCCATTTATTGAATTATCGGATGCTGAGGAGTTATTAGTCATTGATCCCTATAGATAACTGATGTATCCTGTCTCCCAATCACAAAGACGACCATAGTCTGTCCTCTCTCAATCACCTTGTGTCCTGTTAAAGTGGCAGGAAACTTTATTACAGGTATACCTCAGAGATATTGCTGTTTCCGTCCAAAGCATCACAATAGAACAAATATTGCAATGAAGCCAGTCATGAGCTTTTTGGTTTCCTAGTGACCATAAAAGTTGATTGGTCCATTAAACTTACAATAGCATTATGTCTAGAAAATGGTATACACATCTTAATTAAAATATTTTATTGCAAACTGTTAACAATCACCTAAGCTTTCAGCGAGTCATATCCTTTTTCCTTGATATTGGTGGTTGCCGTCTGATCAGGGTGTTAGTTGCCAAATTGGCTGCGACAAAGTCTTAAAATAAGACAACAATGAAATCTGCCATATAATTGACTCTTCTTTTTCACGAAAGATTTCTCTATAGTATGAGATGCTGTGCCAATTCTCTCAAACCCTGCTCTGCTGTTTTATCAACTAAGTCGTAGGGAATAAGGAGACTTTAAGAGGATAGAAATGAGAGAGAGAGAGAGAGAAATGGGGAATAGCTGGTCAGTGGAGCAGTCAGGACATACATATTAAGTTTGGTGTCTTATATGGGTGAGGTGTGTGGCCTCCCTTCATTGTAATAGTGGCATCGAAGATCAGTGATCACCACCACAGATTACCATAACTGATATAAAAATAATGAAAAGTTTGAAAAATTGCAAGAGTTGTCAAATTGTGCCACAGAGACACAAAGTGAGCATATGCTGTTGAAAAAATGACTCTGATAGACTTGCTTGATGCACAGTTGCCACAAACTTTCAATTTGTCAAAAATGCTCTATGTGTAAAGTACAATAAAGGGAAGTCCAATAAAATAAGACATGACTGAATGCCTGCTTGTTTGGGGGGCCTAGAAAACAAAATCATGTTTCACCGTTGTCAAGGTCATGCCAGTGTACATGGGAGCTTCACGAGATCACCCCACTGCCATCTGCCAAGACAGCCTCTTCAGTCGTTAATCATCTTCTGCTTCTGCACAATGCTGAGGCACAGACAATGCTGAAATGTTGGCATTTTCTTAGAGACTATCTGGGACCAAAATATGAGACCCCTTGGTTCAAATGTCTACTCCCATGGTGGTGGTTGGTTACCAGGGCTCTGGTCTTTTCTCAGTGACAATACTAAGGCATTACCCTGTCCTACAACCTCTAGTCTTCTTCCTTCTCCTTGGCTTTATTTCCATTTCTAGAGAGGTGTTGTCCAGTAGAATTTTTATGACAAGGAGAATGCTTTGTATCTGGGCTATTTGATACGGCACTAGCTATGTTTGGCTATTGGACATTTGAAATGTGGCCAGTGAGACAAAGAACTGAATTTCGAGTTTTATTAACTTAACTTTAAATAACCACTAGTGGTTATGGCAATTGTATTGAGCAGTGTGGCCCAATTTGAGTCAGGTTGGTTTCCAATGGTATCAAGATAAAAATTTCAATATCAACAATAAAGCTTCTAAATTTAGTTTAAGATTTCCCCACAAAGTTTGAGGGACACAGTAGACTTAAGGTTTTATGCCTGAAAACTGCGAAGAGGCTGCCTGAAGAGACCAGTAAGTGGAGAGGGCAGCCTAGGAGAACAGTCTGTACTCCCACTGAGAGCTGTTCAAAGGCCCTGCTTCTTTAAAACCAGATGTGGAACTTACAGTAGAAACATTGGCTTGGGCAATATTAAAAGGGATAACACTAAGGAAAACCTGTGCCAGAGGGCAAACATTGGTGGCAGAAAGAATGAAAGATGTACAGATGGATAGGAAACCACAGAGAGGCCCCCATCAGAGTGAAGGGGGTGTATTTAGAGGGACCAGCCCAAGGATTAGGAACACAAAGTGCCCACAAGAAACTCTGAACAGCTGCTGTGGCCAGAGGAGACTGGTGCCAAATGAGATGCATCCTGCCCTTCCTTCCCTTCCCCCTCCTTCCTTCCACAGCCCAGGGGGTGGAAGGAAGAGAGAGAAGAAGCCTCAGAGAGGGAAAGAAAGGAGGTAACCAACCATACCCCTTTCCCTCTGCACAAATCCAGTCCTGCTCCAGGCCCAAATGGGAAGGAGAAAGAAAATTAACCCTAAATGAAGAACACAAGCCTTCCTCCAATGAATTGCTGTCCACAGGCCAGTGTGTCCCACACGTTGGTGACACAGGGTGTGATGTTGAGAGCCAGTAGACCTGCTGAGGTCTCTTTAGGGCAAGAGCAAACAGGCCAAGTGGGGCATGGGGGAGAGTCTCGGCAGGAGCCAAGGGAAGATGGAGTCTACAGAGTGAGGCCACTGGGCTGGGAAAGTGAACCCCGAGGGAGTGGAGCCAGACATCATCCACAGAGGTAGCTGACTGTGCACTCGGGGGTGCAGACCCCATATCGCAGCTGGAACAGTCCAGAACCCGGTGATGCTGCAACGATCAGCTGACTCTACCCTAAAGGACACACTATTCCCCTCCCCACACACCTCAAATTCTCTCTTACAATAGTACAGAACCAGGAGAAGGAATTTTCCCTGAAACTCATCATTACCTAAGGGATTGTTTTGTTAACTTGATCACATTAATTTATAAATTAGGTTGAACATTTGTTATTTTACCCCCTGCCACCAGACAATGGGAATGCCCAAGGAAAATTAGAGCACTTATAGGCAAAAAATAAACATTTTCCTTGACCTTGGGATCACAATTAAGTACATCTGTGATGCCTACCCTGCACATTGAGCTTGGCCACTGAAGTAACACAGTGACAATGTGGGCCACATGGATGTAATTCTCATTTACGTGCTCTCCACTTTTGACAGGGATGGGTACATTTTTACACTGCCAATGACTAGATGCATGGACAGTCCTAACCTCAGGTCTCGGTTTTAATGTGTCGTTTCTGTGGGGATTATGTTTTTCTTTCTGTGCTTACTGTGCAGTGATGCTCAAAGTCTGGTGAGTGGAAACATGGATCATCTTCTACTGCTGTAATGTGTTTCACCACCACAGTTCCGGGCCCTTCAGATGCCCCTGCACTTCCTGAAGTCCAGTGCCTGGTGTATTAAGCTACATATCTTAATTACAGCGTCTGTTTTTACTTCTTCTGAGACTCTTTATTTCATCTGTTTCTGTCTGTGAGTATTTGCACTCAGGGGCTTTGCATTAGGCTTCCGAGTGGGAAACATTTTTCTCTGTCTAGTCATAAAAATCTTGTATGCATTCCCATAGATCTCTGCATTAATCTTTGCTAGGACTGGTTTTCTTAAGTGTCACTAAACTACTGGGCTCTCAACTTGTGCTGCTTTTTGCATTTTAACTTCTCTAGGAAATCTTGTAAAGAAACCATCATTTTTGTTTGTTTTTGTTTTTTAGAAATTAAAATTTTTATTTTCATCAGCTAATATAGTCCTATATAATTCATTGGTTGGTTTGATACTGTCAGAATCTTTTTTCTTAAATGTATATCTGGCAATTTTGTGCTATAGTTGTTTTCAAAAGCTTTCAGGAAAGCATCAGAAAGCATGTTTAGACAATATGCTCCCCAGGTCTGTCATCTCAGCTGTCTCCTCTCTTTCTGATCTTGCTGGTGTCTACTGTAAAGACTGTTTGCTCTACCTACCTGTGGGGACCCTAAGATGGTACAACTTACTGGTCAGCTAGGACAGTTGGACCTCAGTAGTTTCCACCATTTCCCTTTGGTTTCAGCCTTCTAGAAAGAACTGTGATCTTTCCTCATAATTTTGGACACGAATAACTTCTGAGCAGTGGGTGGCTATAAAAACAGTCTCTGTAGGTATCATAACTTTATTTATTTCTTTATTTTGCCCTAAACATTTATTTATTTTTAATTTTTTTATTAAATCATAGCTGTGGACATTAGTGCAATCAAGGGTACAATGTGCTAGTTTCATATACAATCTGAAATGTTTTCATCAAACTGTTTAACATACCTTTCATGGCATTTTCTTAGTTATTGTATGAAGACATTTCTATTCTGTATTTAGTAAGTTTTGCCTGTACCCTTCTAAGATGCACCATAGGTGTGGCCCCACCAATTACCCTCCCTTCACCCCAGCCTCCACCCCCCTCCCTTCCCCTCCCTTCCCCTCCCTTGCCCATTTTCCCATATTTTTGTGCTGTATTTGGGTTATAGCCTTCATATGAAACCTATAAATTAGCTTCATAGTAGGGCTACGTACATTGGATACTTTTTCTTCCATTCTTGAGATACTTTGCTAAGAAGAATATGTTCCAACTCCATCCATGTAAACATGAAACAGGTAAAGTCTCCATATTTCTTTAAGGCTGCATAGTATTCCATGGTATACATGTACCACAATTTATTAATCCATTCGTGGGTCGATGGGCACTTGTGCTTCTTCCATGACTTAGCAATTATGAATTGGGCTGCAATGAACATTCTGGTAGGGATGTCTTTATTATAATGTGATTTTTGGTCTTCTGGGTATTATAGTAAAGGAATTATAGGATCGAATGGCAGGTCTATTTTCAGATCTCTAAGTACTCTCCAAACATCCTTCCAAAGGAACGTATTATTGTGCATTCCCACCAGCAATGTAGAAGTGTTCCCTTTTCTCCACATCCACGACAACATCTCTGGTTTTGGGATTTTGTTATGTGGGCTAATCTTACTGGAGTTAGGCGGTATCTCAAAGTAGTTTTGATTTGCATTTCTCTGATGATTAAGGATGGTGAGCATTTTTTCATGTGTCTGTAGGCCGTGTGCCTATCTTCCTTAGAGAAGTTTCTCTTCAAGTCCTTTGCCCACCCTGAGATGGGATCACTTGTTC
>CAUYRH010158978.1:0-16614 GCA_963574655.1 Perodicticus potto | reverse complement strand
GGGCTCGCCAAACGACAATGACGGCTGCAACCAAGAAATGGCCGGGCGTTGTGGCGTGCGCCTGTAGTCCCAGCTACTTGGGAGGCGGAGGCAAGAGACTCGCTTGAGCCCAGAAGTTGGAGGTTGCTGTGAGCTGTGATGCCACGGCACTCTCTCCAGGGTGAAAGCTTGAGACTCTGTCTCAAAAAAAAAAAAAAAAAAAAAAAAAAAAGAGGCAGGTGGCATTTAGCTTTGGTTCAACACTGAGAAGAGGTTTTAATAAATCTATTCCATTTAATCTCAATCTCAAATATTCATCAAAAGACAGCAGGGTAGGGTGGCACCTGTGGCTCAAGGAGTAGGGCGCCAGCCCCATATACCCGAGGTGGTGGGTTCAAACCCGGCCCCGGCCAAAAACTGAAAAAAAAAAAAAAAAAAAAAAATAAAGCAGGGTATGTATTTATGCATAAATACATTATTCCTTTTGATGAAAACAAAAAACACATTTCATAAGTTATTTTATTATCATGTTTTCTATAAATAGAGGTATAACTTATAAAAAAAAAACATTTTAAGACCAAAAGATTAAGATGCCTGCATTAAAACTAGGTCTCCAGCCTGCAGCTACTTCACTTAGGGGAAGGCAAGGAATAGAGATTCTATGACTAGCCCACCTGATCAGCAGAAAACAATACACAGGACACCATGTAACAATCTGGAGAAATAGATTCATTGTAACTTATGGAAATTAAGCCAAAATTGACACACAGGAAAAAACTCAGTATAAACAGTTTGAACTAAAACTGTTCTAAGCTAAGAGATTTTACACCTAATGCACATGATTTCCACGATTATTTTAAATTTTGCAAAGCATCTGATAAATGACATTCTAATAGACATGAAAGACTGGGGAAGGGTTATTCTGCAACCTATTTCACTTTTGTATGTGAAACATTAAATTCAAATTATTTCACATGTGTAGTAATAACTAGAAGACTATTTACTTAAAACGAGAACACCTTAATTATTTCGGTTATCGCCGCTTTTCACTAATACATACTTTACTTGAATTCCTTACGTGTGAACCGCAATTGTTACACCTTGAGTAGTCAAGGTCCTCTCCTGCTGTTACACTTGTTTTTATACTTTGGCATTCTCAGGAGGCACAATATGTGATGTTAACAAGGGAATATCCCTGACAATAACACAAAATGGGCGCTTATCATTAAATTTCCTATGGCTCTTTTCTGTCTTTCACAATATACTCAAGTTGGTTTTAAGATATTGTATATTTCCATGTTTAAGGAAATGGGCTATCTTTGAAAATTCAATCTATCAAAGGTACTTCCTTCTTTAGGAACCTCAGTCCCTGTTAGTTATGCCTTCTAAAAAAATAAAATAGCTTCCTATTTAGTACATGGACCAAGTCCTCAGCAAGAAATTAGCACACACACACACCCCCAAAAAAAAAAGGTAGATGGAAAGGAAATCAGCCCACAAACTCTCTCAACTACCTCTGGGCATTTGAAAATAACTGACACACACACCCACCTCGCAAAAATGCAGTTTAATGGGTATGGTTTTTTCCCTCCAGAATATAAGAAGAATTTGGCCTTTTGTCTTGATAGCAAAGGAACTTAAGTCTCAAAATTCTCTTCTACCAGGCTACTCACATGGTCATGCATTCAATGTGGAAAAAAGAAGGATTTAAAGAAATTAAAATTAGTGTCCATTAAAAACGGCGCCTGTGGCTCAACGGGCTAAGGCACCAGCCACGTACACCTGAGCTGGTGGGTTTGAATCCAGCCAGGGCCCCCCAAACAACAATGACGGCTGCAACCAAAAAATGGCCGGGTGTTGTGGCAGGCGCCTGTAGTCCCAGCTGCTTGGGAGGCGGAGGCAGGAGACTCGCTTGAGCCCAGGAATTGGAGGTTGCTGTGAGCTGTGATGCCACAGCACTCTATCCAGGGTGACAGCTTGAGGCTGTGTCTCAAAGAAAAATAAATAAATAAATAAACGGTTAAGTCTCCCTGTAATTTAAGTGGCAATCCATTCCTTAACAGAGTTTATTTTTTCTTTTTTCTTTTTTTTTTTTCTCAGAGACTCACGTTGTCGTCCTCAGTAGAGTGCCGTAGTGTCACGGCTCACAGCAACTTCCAACTCTTGGGCTCAAGCGATTCTCTTGCCTCCCAAATACCTGGGACTACAGGTGCCCACCACAATGCCCAGCTATTTTTAGAGACAAGATCTTGCTCTTGCTCAGGCTAAACTCAAACCTCTGAGCTCAGGCAATCCACCCGCCTCGGCCTGCCAGAGTACTGGCATTACAGGCATGAGCACCTGGCCTTTTAAAAAAATATGGAACGCTTCACAAACTGGCGTGTCATCCCTGCACGGAGGCCATGCAAATCTTCTCTGCATCGTTCTGATTTTAGTACATGGGCTGCCGAAGCAAACACCTTAACAGAATCTACTGATGTTTTAAGAACTCATTTCACTATTCAATATAAATTCATTCTAGTGATTCTTATTCCAGACACAAATATATGTGCGTTTGTGTGTAAGTGTGTGTTCTGCAATCTCTTCTACAAATTGTCTTTAGCGTGAAAACAATAAAGTGGTCCTCCCCACATTATTAATAACTTGGGCTCAGATTCTATAATAGAGTATGTATGTGCAGGTGTTTTCCCACAATAAGCAAGAAATGCTCCCACCATCACCCTGCTGGATGCTGATTACTGTTTTTATGACTTAATGCCAAGACAAGTAAAATAATGATACAGACATAGTGAGAAAACAACATTCAGAAAAGTAAAAAATAATGAACTTTTAAAATTAATGCACGTTCCCTAGCTGATAGTTCTGCCAACCTTGAATTTCAAAAACAAAAATTGTTACGACACATTTCAGAAACACCAATGTAAGCCATCTGAGGAGGCAGTTATTTTATTAACATAAGAGGCACAAAAGCAACATCAGTTTATAAGTTACAAGCTCTTGAGTTATGGAAAATCCCCTATGCTAGCTTTTCCCCAATTTGTGGAATTTGTTGCTTGCCTGTAATCCCTGTATGAAATGGAAATTATTTCATAAGGTCACCACCAAAACAGAACATACAGGACATCACTCTTGCTCAAAACAAAGCAGGACAAAGGAAGTGCTTGATACTGCATCTTTAAGTCACCTTCAGCCACAAACAAATTAAAAAAGATGATGCCAGGCCCGGCGCAGTGGCTCACGCCTATAATCCTACCACTCTGGGAGGCCAGGCCAAGGCAGGTAGATTGCCTGAGCTCACAGGTTAGAGAACAGCCTGAGCCAGAGGGAGACCCCGCCTCTAAAACAGCTGGTGGGCACCTGTATTCCCAGCTACTTGTGGGGCTGAGACAAGAGATTTCTCGAGCCCAGGAGTTTGAGGTTGCTGTGAGCTATGACACCACAGCACTCTACCAAGGACGACAAAGTGAGACCCTGTTGCAAAAAAAAAAATGATGCTGTAAGAGAAAGACTTTCATCTTGCTGATCACCCACACTAAAGCATATCTTCCCCGACTCTAAGGACATGGTTCATCACCGAAGTTTTGAGATAGATACACAAAGATCAAGAAACATAAAATCCACACAGTCAGTCATAAATGAATTCCTCCCAGCAACTTCCAAAAGTCGAGCAAGGTGAAACTCTCAAAGGACCCATGTCAACTGTGTTTCTTGGAAGTGAAAAAACAGACCATAACAGTCTGTCTCAAAACTTTCGTAGTAACCTGAGCACCTGCCAGTTAATGCCTGCAATCTTTCTTTTCTCCCTTTACAATCAGTGTCAGGTGATGACTGCCATGCACAGGGAAATGAATCCCAAATATTTTTATTCTGTCATAAATTTGGAAAATTCTAAATTTGCCGTCGTGCGCAGAGGGAACGACATGTGCAGCCTTTAACCCACTGATGAGAACTAAGGGAAGCTTCTGCAATAACGAAGATCAAACCAGAAGAAATTCAGACACGATACAGCCCGAAAGTTAGGAAGGCTCACGGACAAAAATGCTGGACATGGACGTCATCGCGGGTCCTCATTACTTGGCAAATGTCAAGTGACAAAAATGAGCACGAGACACTGTGAGTAAGCCAGTCACACACCCAGCCTCATTCTCTGGTCTTCTGGAAGACAGCAACACATGGCACCTTTTTAGGACCAAGCAGATCTAGAATGTTCTATACCTTAGATGCCAACCTAAGAAGCCAAGACAACCTACACTAGCACCCGTTCTGAACGAATGTGCGTGAATCCCAGGAACTGGAATAATCCAGGCACTGAAAGAGCACTCCCTCAGTGCCATGCCCGAGCTCTGGTGAGCAAAGGATAAGGAGCCAAAATAAGGCTAATTAAGGAAGTCACTTGATTACAACTTTCTCTTGCTGCCATTTAAAATATTGCCTCTTATTCCTAATTTCCCTCCATTTTAAAAAAAAAATTGTAATTTTACATATTCATAATGACCAGGTACAAATTTTGAACCTTTGAGAAGCTTCCCTTGCACAGAGACAGGGCCACAAAGGCTGTGGTTTGAAAGTTCAGTGAACCTAACTAGCCCCTTATGGGGGGCGTGATATACAGGTGCCCAGTGCCAGATCAGAGATTCTACTGCCCTAGGCTGGGTACCGGCATTGTAAGCATGCATTTAGGGAGGAAGAGGAAGGGGAGGGTTCACAAAACAGAACCTTTGTAAAGGAATTTTATTATTTAGGAGAGCTGTAATTTTTTTAAGCCAAAAAACCCAAACAGGTGTCAAGGTCCTTACTCAGAGTAGCTGCCAAAAATAGTTGAAAACACTCCAGAATGATTATATCAGAATCAAATTTCAGAGCCACTGGAAAAGAGCCATACAACCAATAACATTACACAATTCTGCAATTTGAATAATGCATCCTACAATACCTGTGAGCCTGGGTGAGTCTAGATTAATCATATTTTTTACAGTCATAACTTAAAAATAAATACCCAAGGAAGAGCACTCAGAAATTTTTAACTTATGCATATACATATTTTCAAAGTATTTCTGAACAAGCAAAACACTTATTTAAAAGCTACCTCAGTCTGTGGTTCACTGTACTCTCTAGCACTTTTATATTTGGAAATGGATTTCAGTCGGCATGACATAAAATTGTATAAAAATGGATTCCATTATTCACTCATTTATGTTTAAAACATTTTTCTCCGATTAAAGAATGTTTAAATTTTGTATAGAAAATGCAAAGATTCTAGAAAATGCATGTTTATCATCAAATTTGCACATGGTTACACAATGTAAAATATAGTTTATTAGGAATTCTATGATTTGGGAGGTGCCCGTGGCTCAACGGAGTAGGGCGCTGGCCCCATGTGCTGGAGGCGGCAGGTTCAAACCCAGCCCTGGCCAAAAACTGCAAAAATAAAAAAAAAAAAACAATTCTCTTTCTAATATTATGGCTGGGAAAGGGGACCTGTTTAAATGCTTCATCCATCCTTGTAGTTGCTTCAACTTGGGAGTTGAACCACATAATCAACTCTAATTTAAAACTCTAAATGGTGCTCTGCTCTGCATGGGGATTGCAGAAAAGGATTTAAGAGTTACTCTCTGCCTTTTTCAGCTCACTAAAAAGCCTAGAAAGGAGAAATGGCTCTAAAAAAGGGGAAGGGGGAAAGGCAGGAAATTATAAATGGACAAAAAAGTTCTAAGTGGACTGAATATTCGGTACCTGAAATGTTTTGTTTTCCTTGAGACATCAAGAAAACATATAAGATATTCACTACCCCTGAGCCAGGCAGGTGCCAATTGTCAGGAATGTAGATGTGAGCATAACTGTGACAGCTACAATTACCCGCTGACTGAAGGGACAGGTTGGGGTGAGACAAAAGGCCAGAAGTGAAGAGCTGGAAGGGAGCAGAATGAGCACCCACAGGATCTGACCATCTTCCAACCTCACTATGCAACCGGCTGGCTTCATCACACCCTGTGCTATCACAGGGAAGTTTTAAGAAGAAGTTGCTCTATCAGGCAGTTACCTCACTGCAGTGGTCACAGTGCCACTGAGTATGTGGCTGTGAGCCCTTCTGCAATTTCTTAGGAGACAAACACAAAAGGTGTGGCCACATGGCTCCATGAGCCAGCTCAAGGCTCATCATCTTGCCAAGTCAGTAAACAATGTGCTGACTCTGTATGCAGAGCCAAGCATCCTGCCACACGTTCTTAAGATGGTTAGTGTCCCCTCCTTCTCCTCCTGATTCCTTCCAAAAGGTGCCCTAGTGGCCATGCTTATGATGCGAAAACCACAGGATACATGGAGAGAAAAGGATGGCTTTCTGCAAGCCAGGCACACCACCATGGAGGCCTCATCTCAGAGCAGTGCAGTGCAACACCCAAGTCCACTGACGAGACAGGAGTCCGGGGACCCAAACTCAGTGACCTTGTCTATCACACATCAGTCATCACACAGATGGGGCTGAGCTGTCAAGAAAGAGGTTGTGTGTGGTTAAAATAAGGGGGAAAGGAGGCACAGAAGACTTTCTGCGATATTTCCATTTTAAAAGTTTCAATTTTAAAATTCCAAAACTTAGTAGTATGTCTCAAGTATCAAGAAAATCATTATACCCTGGCATTCAGGGTAGTGAAGATTTATCAAACTTATTAAACAAAACACACTAAAAGTGGGTGGTCCAAACATTCTTTACAGTGTATGTGTCTAAAGCAGAAAGAAAAGGACTCCTACCTGAGAAGGGACATTAAGAAAGGGCTTTTTTAGGGTGAGGGGTGAAAGAAGTCTGGAGGGCTCTTAAGATTATGGATATGAAGTAACCTAGGCAACCAATGACCAATAGAAAGAGACCATCAATGACCAACAGTGCCGGGCAATACTGCCTGGAGGTGCAGAGGGGCCAATGAAAGCCTTGCAGCCAATTTCAACTGGAGAAAGGATTTATACCCCTGTGAGCCTCTGTCTCCATCTCTCTCTCACCGTCTCTCCTTCACGAGAGGGACACACTTCCAACTCTCTTGGGAAGTGCTCTAAACTTTCCCTTTGTTCTTCCTAAGTAAAATCTCTCTTTGTTACCCTAAAACTTGTGTAGGTGACTTTTACTCTCTGTCCACACTGCCTGTGCCGCTCCAGGTTTATTTTCAGTTTCCACTCACTTTTGCTTTTGGTTGAACCTTCTAGCTCAGGTGAGTAATCAAACCGGGTCAACTGAGTTGGGGGAATCAGGACCCTTAATTCCCAGCACTACCTACCTACCCCTCTTCCCCAGTCCAAGAAAAATGCATTCAGAGCAGCTCCCCCCACACAGCCCCTCTGGTCGTGAACTCACTCTGTCTTTATCATCTGCTACATCGCAAAGAATGTCATCAAGGTCCAATATTCCTCCATCTCCGTGTTCCAAGCGATGCACCTGTATCCAGTAGTTTGGATCCTAGACAAAAAGAACAGAAATATTGAGGATAGTGACTCGGCCATTACAACAGGTAATTTGACAATTGAAAACTGTGATAACTTCCTGTCCATAAAAAGGAATCGGCCATATCAGCAATACTGCCATGGATTAAAAATGCAGGTGGCTGCTAACATCTGGCATTGAGTCCATTTTCCTCTTCCTTTATGATGGAGGGACTCAATGCACACTCTTCCCTTGGGCTCAGACGCTGACACAGTATTCTGATAGGAACTGCAGAAACAACAAGACTCAATGCATAAAAATATTGATTTTCTCTAAAGTATACTAAAAGTCTATTGTCCAATATACAAAATAGGTATTAGTCCCCTCAATGAAATCTATAAAAATATTTTAATAAACAACCGCATATATTATACATCTAAAAAGCTCATATTTTTGCTTATCTGCACAAAGCAGGTTGCATGCCATGGTGCCTCAAAATGCTGCTTTCAAACAGAAGGATGGTGTCAAGACCAAAAGTGGAACACGGATGGCTTAGAACAGTCATGTGGCTTGAGCCTTTTTTTTTCTTTGAGACAGTCTCACTATGTCACCCTAGGTAGAGTGCAGGGGCGTCACACAGCTCACAGCAACCTCAAACTCTAGGGCTCATGCGATCTTTTTGCCTCCGCCTCCCACACAGTACAGTTGCCCACTACAACATCCAGCTAGTTTTTCTATTTTTAGTAAAGATGGGGGCTCATTCTTGCTCAGTCTGGTCAGGCAATCCACCCACCTCAGCCTCCCAGAGTGCTGGGATTACAAGTGTCAGAGACCATGCCCAGCCACAATCCTCTTCATCACAACAAAATTCTTCAAAGAATTTTCTACACAGGCAGCCCCCAAGTTACAAATATCCAACTCGTGTGCAACTCTCGCTTATGAGCACAGTCTATCGAGGGAGTCCCCAAGTTACAAATATCCAACTCATGTAGGACTTGCACCTTCAAACCAAGGCTATTACAGGTAATAAGTAAATGTACCTGTATTACATACCAAATTCAACTTCAGAACACACCTACAGAACCCATCTCATTCGTAGCCAGGGACTGCCTGTCCCCAAATCTTCAGTTTGGAGAAGATTATGTCTTCCCATCACCAGTTCCAATCAGGCTTCCTCACCAGCACACTCCCCAAACTGCTCATCATGTCACCAGCAGCCTCCACCTTGCCCAGTGCAAAAAAAAAAAAAAAAAAGTCCATTCTAAAACCTCATCTTAGTCTGTCAGCAGAATTTGATACCTGTGGTCACTCCCCCATCTCTGAAATGCTCTATAAACTTGGCTTTTAATCTAACTGACCAAGCTTTTCTAATTTTGAGACTCCACTGTAGACGCCTGCCTCCAGAGGGGTCCTGACTCAATGCTCAGCTATGCTGAAAGCCAAGCCGTGATAACATCATGCCAAGGTGAATATCAGGCTGCCACTCCGTAAAACTGTGCTGAATGGTAAGGAGTCTTTGAAAAGAGGGAGTTGAGATCACCAGGAATCCCAACAAAGAATGTTAGTTACATTTTCAAAATACCAGATATGAGCAGGGCATATAAAAAGGATCTCCTCCCACAAGACTATTAAAAACCAGGAAGGATATTTTCACCACTGAGAAACACAACTCCTTGGAACAGTGGTCTCTTAGGAGATTTTAACTGGTAACTTTCATCAAAATAATTCTCTTTCAATAAACATAGTGGAGTATCCAGCAAGGGAAAAACTAGATTCTACTTTGCAGCTATTTGCATTAAAAAGTTTGAAATAATAATAGTGGAATTCATTCCCATCTCGCCTACTCAGAAATGTAAGCTGTAAAAAGCCACATTTTAGACAACGCTGTTATAATTTTACAAGTGTAGCAATCACTAGGTTAGAAAACGAACATGACACAATACTCAATTTTTAAAAAGAAGAAAAGGAATATTTTTCATTTAGGATATGTCCACTTACAATAACCACAGATTCAAACATTCACAGTAAAGTTACATCATAACCACCAAAACTCCATCACACACGAGCACCAAATAAGGAACCAAGTTCAGCCATAAAGCAGACCCCCAAGAGGCATGTCTAGGTCAGGAGAGCCTCTGCCCCAGGATGGGTGAGTCCAGAGAAGAAGTCTAGAGATCAAACCACTGCTTATCCAGATAATGAATAGGACGGAGCCTGGCCTTCTGTAGCTGGGACAGAGGTGGAGAGAACATTTCCTGAGACCACATTCAGAAGGTGAGCACAGAGGCAAGCTGCTGGCCAAGTCCAAATGAGAGGCTGACTCCTGTCCCACCTTCAAGACTCTCTCAGGCCAGGTGCCGTAGCTCACACCTGTAAACCCAACACTCTGGGAGGCTGAGGAGGGTGGACTACTTGAGCTCAGGAGTTCAAGACCAGTCTGAGCGAGAGTAAGACCCTGTCTCTACTAAAAGTAGAAAAACTGGGTGTTGTGGCAGGCACCTGTAGTCCCAGCTATGTGGGAGGCTGAGGCAGGAGGAATGCTTGAGCCCAAGAGACTGAGGCTGCTGTGAGCTATGATAATGCCACAGCATTCTACCCCAGGTGACAAAGCCAAGACTCGGTCGCAAAAAACAAAAGAAAGAAAAGAAATCTCTCAGATTCCACAAAGTACGCTATCACATGATGCAACATGTTAAGGAGCTTCTGTGGCTGCGACCTGTGTCACTCGTAGCCTCTGCACAGATCATACCTCCACAAGCTTGAAGAAAAGTTACTTGCAATTGAAAAAAGCACCCAACTTCTGCATTAATCATGGTATATACAGCAATGGTCAATATCCCACGCAATTTTCAAATGAGAATATTGTCATTTATAAACGTAAGGGTAGAAAAAAGATCACTAAAAATCCATGTTGACAAAAAAAAACAAAAAAACAAAAAAAATCCATTTATTATGTGCAAATTATTAAATGAAACCAAAGCAACAATCAGTAGGGACACACTAAGCTGAGCTGGAAAAGGGAGCCCCAAGGTAACTGAGTGTGGTTTCCAAATTCTCATCTGTTAGAACACAGGAAAGAAAGTGGGAAGGGAAGAGTTGGCTTAACTAAAAATCTTTCTGAGCAGCAATTAAAGCCCCAGGTTCCTTGCAGAACCGATGCAGCAGGTGACTGCCCCTCCCTGGGTAAAACACCAGCTCTGGGATGGGCACAATCACTGAAGCTCTTTCTGTGTTAAAACGGGAGGGGGTGAGTTAAGGGGTCAGGTGCTGAATTCAGAGCAGCCCTCTGCTCCCACCTGTTCCCAGAACACAGGCAGCTAGGCTTATGGCACCCAGGCAAGACACAGGAAGATCACTTCCCGGACCTCCAAACCATCAGAAGAGAAAAGGTCTGGGAATGTGGCCCAGCCCCAGCCATGACCCTCCTGTGACACTCACAGCACAGCTCCCAAGTCATCCTAGGCACCCCTCAGAGACAGCTGCTCAGGCACAAACGTTTGAAGAAAGTGCCAAGGATGGAAGAAAGACCAAAACAAATAGTAAACACAACTTGAAAGAACCAGAGACTGAATAAAAAGAAAATGCTATTAAAAACCCATCACTGATCCCCTCAGCAAGTTCAGATGATGGTGCGTCCAGAGTTCAGGGGAGGGTGAGCAGTGAGGAAAGAAAGGGAAAACAGGTAATTTTTTTTAAATGCATTTGGAAATTAAAACACTGAAAATGAAAAGCTCAACAGAAGAGATGAAAGAAGTTGAAAATATCTCCCCCAAGAACTAAATAGGCAAAAGCAGAAGATAAGAGTAATGCAACCAGAAGATACATCAAGTAAGTCCAGCTGTAAAATAAGAGGAGTTCTAGAAAAAGAGAAATGGAACACAGAAAAATAACAAAAAACAATTTTCAGTTAATTTCCCAGAATGATATGTTTCCACATTGAAAAGTCCCTTAGAGAACCCAACACAATTTGTAAAACTAGACATAACATCAAGTCACATCATGTCACAGAAGATAGATGATTGGGGGAGGGAGGAAATGTTCCCAAAAATGAAACACAAGTCATAATGGAGAATTTAAAGAATCAGAATGAGTTTGATCTTCTCAAGACAAACACTAGAATCTAGATGATAATGTACCAGTGACTTAAAACATTCCCACAAAAGGAAAGTTCTCATCCTAGAATTCCACACTTTGCCTACTAGTAAAGTATGAAGGTAGTAAAAGATATTTTTAGATAAGCAACATTTCTAAAAACATTACCCACACTGTAACTTTCTCTGAAAAGTACTGAAAAGTGTGTTCCAACATAATAAGGAAATTAAGCATGAGTGAGAATGACACAGCATATGAAAGTAGGAGACCTAACACGGAAGACAGGTCCCGGGATGAGGAAGACGGGTCCCGGGACGAGGAAGACGGGTCCCGGGACGAGGAAGACAGCCCCCGGGATGAGGAAGACGGGTCCCGGGATGAGGAAGACGGGTCCCAGGACAAGGAAGACAGCCCCCAGGATGAGGAAGACAGGTCCCGGGACGAGGAAGATGGGTCCCGGGACGAGGAAGACAGGTCCCAGGATGAGGAAGGCAGGTCCCAGGGTGAGGAAGACAGGTCCCAGGATGAGGAAGACAGGTCCCAGGATGAGGAAGACAGCCTCCGGGATGAGGAAGACAGGTTCCAGGATAAGGAAGACAGCCTCGGGGATGAGGAAGACGGGTCCCGGGATGAGGAAGACAGCCTCCGGGATGAGGAAGACAGCCCCGGGGATGAGGAAGACAGGCCCCGGGATGAGGAAGACAGGTCCCAGGATAAGGAAGACAGCCCCCGGGATGAGGAAGACAGGTCCCAGGATGAGGAAGACAGGTCCCAGGTTGAGGAAGACGGCCCCGGGATGAGGAAGACGGGTCCCGGGATGAGGAAGACAGGTCCCAGGATGAGGAAGACGGGTCCCAGGGTGAGGAAGACAGGTCCCAGGGTGTTGGCTGTAACCAGGTGCAGACAGCAAAGAAGCTCCAACATGATGTCTTCACCATGCTGTTGAAAGTGTGCCCAAAGCAACAAAACATACCAAAATGCTACTTCGACAACTAGCCGAGAAGGGGTCAAATATGTTCTAAAAGACTGACCAAAGCAAAAAAACATTTTTCATTCAAGAGAAAACACAAAAGTTGTGAAGGAAAGAAAAAGTGGTCAAGGTACACATGTGGTGTATCAGTTTACCTTTACTAATGCAAATGACATGAATCTCAAATATTTATCTAATCAAAATTACAAGTACATTTGCAGGGAAGTTGTCTAAAAACTGCATGCGTTTGTGTGCGTCAGAGAGACAGATACATAGACGGAAAAGAGAGACAGAAAGATACAAGTGGTTATCTGTGAAAGAATGGCAAGTGAAATAAAGTTAAATCTTCCATGTTAAGTCAACAGATAACTAAAAAGAAATAAATACCATAAAAAAGAAATAACACGAGTGATTTACTATACAGAAATACGGAGGAAAGTATTAAAAGTTTAGGTGCAGGAGTTGGAAAAGCCAGTCTCTCAGGGAGAGGGTTCTGTTTTAGTTCCTTACCACCCGAGTAGGACTATGTAACTACGCACATATGTAACAGTGAACAACAAAAGGAATAAAGGGAAACAATTGGCAAAATTGCTGTAAATAATAATCACTGCACACAACTTAAAGGTTTAGCATCCATCCATCCCATCTGCCAAAGAATAATTATGTTGCTAAAATGAAAAGGAGTCATTGTTACCAATATAACAAATAGAAAACACTTCACTTTTAAAATCAATAGAAGAGCAGGAATCAACAGGAAGTACGCAACATTCTAGAATCAGCCATTCTCAACCTGTGGGTCGCGACCCCTCTGTAACAATGAAAATACATCCTGCATATCAGATACTTTACTTTACAATTCATAACAGTAGCAAAATTAGTTATGAAGTAGGAACAAAAACAATTTTATAGTTGGAGGGTCAGCACAACATGAGGAACTGTATTAAAGGGTCACGGCATTAGGAAGGTTGAGAACCACTGTTCTAGATCCACCAGGTAAGTAACCTTCAAAGTTATGTGTATAAGCCAAAATCAAAAGATTTTTAAAATATATCCTGAAGTTCTCTTAAAAAAAAAAAAAATGACACTTCAAGACAGACATGATACATGCAATTCTGACTTTTCTGGTTCCATTTCATAAATGCCTGTTTTTTAACACAATCTCACATAGAGGACTCATCTTCCATTTTGTCACAATAACCCTGTTAGACATTCAACACATTTTGATGCCGCCTTTCCAATGAAGGCAGAAGACTCACATGGTCAGATGTCACAGCTGACATCTGACATGAAAATAAGGCCCTGTACCACCAAGCAGGAGGGGCTGACATTTGACAGTCAGGGTACTCCTGGGTCCCCTCTTCTCGGCCCCAAATAACACCCGGCACCAACACCTCCTCACCCAACACAAAAACGTGCTGCCTTCCTTGAAGGGTGGATGGTTTTGTTTACAACATTAATCAAAAATGAAAAGGGCAGCATGACATCAAAGGTGAGGCCTGACCTTCAGGCATCCTGCTTTATTAGAACTAGCACATTATCCCTCCCAGGGTCACACATTATGTACTGACATGGGATATCAGCCCACTGTTGACCTCCAAATCTAACAGGACGTCCACGCCAACAGAGTCACCTATGCCCCTAATGCCTCCACCCTTCCATGCAAATTGAGGGAATGGCCCCAGACCACAAAGCTTGCCTAGGACAGAGCCACAGTTTGAAGGAGACAGCATTGAACCATTTACATCTACCTGCACTGCATTCTACAATTTTAAAAATGCACTCATGTGCATAATCTAATATGGGGGTGAGTTTATAATCCCTAATTTCAGATGAGAGAACTGAGGCTCAGAGGGCATACGTTGCAGAAAAGAGGTCACAATTGATAAAAGCTATCACAGCCGGAGTCCTCCCAACACTCCCACGTCAAATGTCCAACCTTGGTCTGCCCTTCGTCAGACTAACACTGGTGATTTGAATCTGCAGCATCAGGGCTGCTGTCCTGTCTTCCTTCTGTCTACAACCCCTCCTCCCGACCTCTCTGCCACAGCTTCACTTTCAATACGGTGTGTAAAGAGGACATCCATACGGTTTGGGCCAGCAAAGGTGGAAAACACGTCCTAATCTCACCCACGATTTAAAGCAGTGGTTCTCCAAGTGGAAGATCGGACCAACAGCAATATCACCTGAGGACTCAACCAAATTTCCAATGCCGATTGGGGGGATGAGGGGAGGTACACCCAGGTTCCTAGGGAATCAAAAATCTCTGCAGGTGGGACCCAGCAATCTGCATTTAAAGACGTTCCCACCCGGTGATTCTGATGCACAGGGATGTTTGGGTGACTCAGAAAGGACATGGAGGGTGCGGAGCAGAGCATGTGTTAGCCCATAAATTCATGGGTTTAATGCTCTTATCCAGGCTTCTTCAATCAAACAGATGTTAGCTATTACATCTTTAAAACGTTTGCCATGAGCACACATCTATATATTTGTCTCCTGTGACAAGCGTGGAGATAAATCTCAGCGTTCACTGTCAGACGCTCTCCTACAGTTGTTTCCACTCTATGCTCCGGCCAGAGGACTGCAAAAACCACATCCTTAGGCCAGAGTCCTCCCGACACACCCCGTCAAACATCCACTCTGCACTGCACTTCAGCCTTGGAGCTGTGGGAACCCCCCAAGGAGCTCCTTTTAAAAGCCTGCCAGGAAATTTGTGAACAATGAATAAAAGGACACCCACCTGGGAATAACTTAACACTGGACAATGTTTTTATCAAGACCCATGCTATTTCAAATTTATTAAGTTTATTTTCCTTATCTGCCCTCCAAAACCAGCTGTTTTCCTCATCCCTAATGACAGCACCATCCTCCTCTGACTTAACCCAATCAGGCCACAACCTAACTTCCTTTTACAGGAAATAAGTATTGGGGATAGAGACACAAGGTCCATGATACCACAAGGCAACAACCAGACAAATCCAGAATGGGGGTTTATAACCCAACTGCACTAAATTTTTTTTTTTTGCAGTTTTTGGCCGGGGCTGAGTTTGAACCGGCCACCTCCGAAATATGGGGCCAACGCCCTACTCCTTTGAGCCACAGACACCGCCCCCAACTGCACTAATTTAAAAAAAAAGTCCACATCATCAAACATTTAAGTACAATGGTTCCATGGATATGAGAGTGGGTCCTGCATTTGCAGAGAAAAAAGTTGCTAAAAAGGTCTGAAGAAATTTGTTGTAAACTTCCTGAATGTGATCACTGTACTACGGTCGTAGAAAAGAATATTCTTGTTTTTGAGGGAACATATGCTGAAGTTTACAGGGGCTGTAACATCTGTAGTTTAGTGTCAAACGACTCCTCACAAAATAAACTTAGTATTTTATAAACAAAATTGTATTATTGCTAACCTATATCTACTATGTATTCATGCAGATAGAAAAACGCAAATGTAGCAAAATGTTAACGACCGGTAAATCTAGTAAAGGTCATGTCTGGAATTCATCAGTCTGTACAAGAGAAATTTTCCTGTAGAAAAAAGTAAAAGCTGCCATTAGGCTGAGTGCAGTGGCACACACCTGTAATCCTAGGACTCTGAGACGGGGAGGCAGGAGGATTGCTTGAGCTTAGGAGTTTGAAACCAGCCTGAGCAGGAGCAAGACCCTGTCTCTACTAAAAACAAAAAAACTAGCTGAGTGTAGTAGCAGGCACCTGTTGTACCAGCTCCTCAAGAGGCTAAGGCAAGCAAATTGATTGCTCAAGCTGGAGAGTTTGAAGTTGCTGTGAGCTACGAAGCCATAGCACTCTACCCAGGGCAACAGTGACACTCAGCCTTAAACGACAAAACAAAACAGAAAGCATGTTATTAAAAAAACAATCCGGGCCTCGGCGCCTGTGGCTCAAGGGGCTAAGGCGCCAGCCACGTACACCTGAGCTGGCAGGTTCGAATCCAGCCCGGACCCGCCAAACAACAATGACGGCTGCAACCAAAAAACGGCCGGGCGTTGTGGCGGGCGCCTGTGGTCCCAGTTACTTGGGAGGCAGAGGCAGGAGACTCACTTGAGCCCAGGAATTGGAGGTTGCTGTGAGCTGTGATGGCACGGCACTCTATCCAAGGTGACAGCTTGAGGCTCTGTCTCAAAAAAACAAAAAGAATCTTGGAGATGGCAGG
>CAUYRH010158974.1:0-12923 GCA_963574655.1 Perodicticus potto | reverse complement strand
GTAATCACAGTCTACCACCATCCAGCAGGGGAGGCTGGTGTCTGTCTGCCTCAGGTGCTCAATGGCAGCTGGAAAAAGTTCCACCTGAGCTCGGTTGAAACCTGAGGATATCCAGACAGCAAAAGAATTTCTCCCTCGGCCACTGCACCTTTGTTGCAGCTGTTCTGCAGTACTGGAATCCCTATAGGGCGAGGTATGGCTCCTTCTGGAAGGCCACAGAGATGGGGAGATGATTGTCCAAAGTTAGACCACAACAGGATCACTCTACTCATGCTGAAGTTGGGTAGAAGAAGCCTCCTGTTAGGTTCGTGCACTTCAGCAGCTTCTGAGCCTCCACCCACAGTGTGGGAACCCTAGCCTCTGTCTGCTGCTGAGATACTCTTTATCTTTGGGCCAGGACAGTCCCTTTTCCCTCTATGTCTTCCTGTACAGTTACTGGATTCACAGGAACAGCAAAGCAGTACAGCCACCGTCTATACAATGCCCAGTCCTAGCTAAGAAATGCAGACAATCTGGATTCTGGATGAGTTGGACTTCTAGAGTTCCAGACTGGGGGAGGGGATAGACTGAAGCATCAAGGTGGCAAGGAAAACATTTACAACACCAATCACATTGAGACCAAATGAACTAATACACAAGTAAAAGGGTTACCAGACACACAAGCCCACGGATGCACCCACAGTCAGAAACACATAGAAATACAGACAAAACATAAGAAATAAACAAAAAACCAAACAAGAACAGCAACAACGAACAAAAAAATAAAAAAATCTACAATAAAAATGATACTTGTAAAATACTTGAGATAAGAGAAAAAAAAAGCCTCTAAAATATATGATGTAAGCACTCTGAGAAGTTATTAGAAGGGAAGAAGAGGAAGGAGAGAGAGAAAAAAGAAAGTAGTGTTTGTGAAAGAGTTACAAAACAGAAGAAAGGAAAAAGGAAAATATAATTGAAAATAGAAGATAATAAAAATCACCCAAGGAGAGAAAGTAAAATAAAAAATTATTTATCAATAGCTCCTCCTAAAAAAGGATGTAAAAAAAAAAAAACCAACCTCAAAAATATTATTCTTGTATATATATAGAAATACACATCTTTATGTATGCAGTAGATGTCAACTTTAGTGAATTAATTTATAATGCAATATACTTTGTGGACACCAGTTGGCGCTGTGAGTGGTTCCCAGGCTCATATGTGATTCACCATTTACTTTGTTAGTATGGTAAACACTCAATCTGGCCAGTCGCTATTCTTGGAGTTTCTCCATGGGTCTGCATTTGAAAAGGTGCCCTACTCTAGGAGTTCTGCTCCAGATGGCACTCCCATCTGACCTCCAAACTTGGTGAAAGAGTCCACGTGTCACAATTCTCTCCACTCTGCCCTCCCGTTCTCTCGCAAACTCGCAACTGCAATAGGCCATAGGAGAGGGGCTCGCCTCAGCAACCCTGGAGGCTGTGGGGGAGGGCCTCACCCCCAGGGCTGCTGCTGCCACTCTGAACTGCCACCTCTTCCACAACTGCAGTGCACGGGGACCCTCTTCGCCAATTTCCACAGCTCCTCCACACCCCAGAACCCTGCTCACCCTGCACAGTCAGACCTCACCACGATTCCCCACCTGGGATGGCACTGTCAGAGCAGTTACTCTCAATGATCTGGGGAAATGTTGTTTGCCATTTTGGACATTTCAAAATGTCTGTTTCCCGGCAGGGTCCCCTCCCCTCATCTCTCGCTTGGGCTGTCCAGTCCTCTAAGGCTCCAAGCAGCACCCCTTTCTGGTCGCCAAACTCTGACATCAACGCTTCAACAAAATTTTCATCAATTAGATTTTGCAAGTTGCGAACTGCTGTCTTCCCTGTGGGAGTTCACAACAACCTCAAACCCTTGGGCTCAAACAATCATTTTGCCTTTGCCTCCTGAGTGGCTCAGAGTACAGGTGCCCACATCATGCCTGACTATTTCTATTTTTAGTAGAAACAGGGGTCTCACTCCTGCTTAAACTAGTCTCGAACTCCTGAGTTCAAGCAGTCTACTCACCTCAGCCTCCCAGTCTACTATTATATAGGCATGAGCCACTGTGCCCAGATGGATGTAAAGGTTTTCAGTATTATTTTTTAGACATGATTTCCTAGAAGAGAATTTAGTGGATAAAGGGTTATAAAAAATTTAAACTACTTTTTTCATTTTGAGACAGAATCTCACTCTGTTGCCGTAGCCTAGCTCACAGCAACCTCAAACTTCTGGGCTCAAGCAATCTTTCTGCCTTAGCCTCTTTAGTAGGTGGGACTATAGGCCCCCAGCATAATGCCTGGCTAATTTTTCTATTTGTGATAGATACAGGATCTCTCTCTTGCTCAGGCTAGTCTGGAACTCCTGAGCTCAAGCAATCTTCCTACCTTAGCCTCCCAGAGTGCTAGGATTATAGGCGTGAACTTCCATACCCTGAGCCACCACACCCGGACACCTAACAATTTTAAACTTTTTGATCCCTGTTTGTTGTTAAGTTGCATTGGCAATTTACAATGCTTTTGGAAGACAGTATGTAATGATGTTAGAAAATTCTTTCTTGTAATTTCTCCTTTGAAATTTTCTAGGGACAATTAACTCTTACTAGGTTCTTTTTTATATTCTGGGAGTGGTAGACATTATTGAAGAATATTGCAGTAAGTTTTCTAAATCACACTTGGTAGTAGTGGGGGGCAGGGAATGTTGTTAATGATTGTGTTGGTAATAGCTATGCAGGTCTGTTTTCTTCCTTTTCTTTTTTAATTTTTGGAGACAGTCTTACTCTGTTGCCCTGGGTAGAATGCCATGGTGTCATCGCTCATAGCAACCTTAAACTCTTGGGTTCAAGTAATCCTCTTTCCTCAGCCTCCTGAGTATCTGGGATTACAGGTGACTGCCACAATGCCTGGCTAGTTCTTTTCTCCCTTTTCTGAGGCAGTTTTCTTATTCATTATGCATCTTATCTGAAGAGAGGGTAAAAGCCATCTCTTTAATGATTTCCTGCTCCTTAATGATTATTCTCTCCCTCTGCACTCTAATGGACAGTCTGTTCTTATTGGAAAATTGTTATGTTTTTCTCCGTCAACAGTGAGGGTTTGTTTTCAGAAGGTGATGTATGACCTTTGGTTAAAAATGAATCAGCAAGTTGCCTTAGAGGATCTCATTATTCTAATTCAGAAATTACCATTGCCCAAACCTTCTGCATTTGTCCTTGAAACATTTCTTTTTTTATTTATTAAATCATAACTAAGTACATTGATGCATTAAAGGGGTTCAGTGTACTGATTTGATATACAATGTAAAATGCTTACATTGAATGGATTCTTACTGTAGACATACACAGAGAAGAATGAATATGAGAAAATTTAGGGAAAGAAAACACCTTGAAGTGGGTATTTGGAAACTGGATGGACATAGAAAAGGATATGGTGCTCATACTTCAGCTGTGACTGTAGACTATTTGTGTTTTTAAAGCTGTAGAGAAGGCATTGAAATATAGTCTCCTCCTGACTATTCAGCTACTTGTGTGACCTTGGACAAGTTAATTCCAGTTTTGGTGAAGCCCCAATTTTCTTGTGAATAAAATGAGGTAGTTGAATAAAAATACATCATCTGTAAAAGACTTTGAGCCGTTTAGATAGCAAGTGACCAGAATGCAGAGGCTATCTTGACTTTGCTATCTACTTCTTTCCTGATGCCATATACATCAGTAGGCTTCTGAGGTATCCTGATCAATAAATAAATATATGATTAGCCCTTTTAGAATCCAGACACTGAGCAATGAGGTTTTTTTTTTTTTTTTTTTTTTTTTTTGAGACAGAGTCCCCACTACGTAGCCCTTGGTAGAGCTGTGGTGCCAGCTCATAGCAACCTCAAACTCTTGGGCTTAAGCGATTCTCTTACTTCAGCCTCCCAAGTAGCTGGGACTACAGGCACCCACCACAATGCCTGGCTACTTTTTGTTGCAGTTGTCATTGTTGTTTTAGCTGGCCCTGGCTGGGTTCGAACCTACCAAATTTGTTGTATGTGGCTGGTGCCGTAACCACTCTACTACAGGCACCAAGCTGAGCAATGAGGTTTTTCTTGACTTGGTAACTTAATTTTTTTTCCTTGTGCCAAAGTCTCTTACTCTGGGCTGGGGTGCGGTCTTTTGATCATAGGTCACAGTAGCCTCAAATTTTTTTGCAATAAGTGATATTCCTAACTCAGCCTCTGGAGTAGCTAGGATGACCAGCATGTTGTACCTCACCTGTCTAATTAAAATATATATATATATATTTATAGATGAGGTATCATTTTGTTACCTAGCCTGGTCTTAGAACTCTTTGGCTCAAGTGATCTTCCATTCTTGACCTTGCAAGGTGCTGATATTACAGATGTGAGCCATGGATCCTAGTGAGCAACTTAATTTTAAAGTGTTTTGACAATTATTGAAGGTTACTGAAGCTGAGGTTGATTGAATTTTTTTTTCTTTGAGACAGAGTCTCAAGCTGTCACCGTGGGTAGTGTGCTGTGGTGTCATAGCTTACAGCAACCTCCAACTCTTGGGCTCAAGTGATCCTCTTGCCTCAGTTTTTATTTTTTTGGTAGAGATGGGGTCTTACTTTTGCTCAGATTGGTCTTGAACCCGTGAGCTCAAGTTGTCCACCAGCGTTGGCCTCCCAGAATGCTAGGATTACAGGCAGGAGCCACCGTTCCTGGCCAAGTAGTTGATTGAAATTAAGAATCAAAAGGTTCTGATCAAAAATAAGCTCATTGGCAGTGGTGGAGAAAGGACCCCCCCCAAAAGTAAATGCTTTATAAAAGCAACAAAAACACCATTAAGGGGGTTTTTGGAAACTGGATGGACATTGAAAAGGATATGGTACCCTCCCCAAATTTTCAAAGTCAACTTTTTAAGAATGCTGGAAATTGACCAAATTATTACAACAATATAAGGCATGTTTATTAAAGATAAATGTATTAATAATGGAGAGAAAAGTGAGCTTCGCAACATTTTTTTTTTTTTTTTGAGACAGAGCCTCAAGCTTTCCCCCTGGGTAGAGTGTCGTGGCATCACAGCTCACAGTAACCTCTAATTCCTGGGCTCAAGTGAGTCTCCTGCCTCCGCCTCCCAAGTAGCTGGGACTACAGGTGCCCACCACAATGCCCGGCCATTTTTCGTTGCAGCTGTCATTGTTGTTTGGCGGGCCCAGGCTGAATTGGATCCCTCCAGCTCAGGTGTACGTGGCTGGCGCCTTAGCCCGTTGAGCCACAGGCGCGGAGCCAGCTTTGCAACATTTTAACTTGCCTTGTTCTGACTTTTTTTTCTTCAGCTCTGCATTAACATTGAAAACTAACTCCACACAATCATGGAAAGTACACAATCTTGGAAAACATGAAAACCACCATTCTAACAGCCATGGGAGAGGGCTAAAAATGTGTGAAGTTACCTAAAATCTGGAAAATATAATTTACAAGGCTTATGTTATTTGAACTGATTCAGAGCCTTCTCATTTTAAATAGTTTTTCTTTCAGGCCATTTGTAGCTTTTGTAGCTACTATTTTCTACAGCAGCTTGTCACAGGCAGCAAAATGAATAAAACATCAGGGGCAGTGCCCTTAGCTCACTGGGTAGGGCACCGACCACATACACTGGGGCTGGTGGGTTTGAATCTGGCCTGGGCCTGCTAAAACCACAGTGATGACTGCAACAACAACAACAAAATAGCTGGGTATTGTGGCAGGCACCTGTAGTCCCAGCCACTTGGGAGGCTGAGGCAAGAGAATCGCTTAAACCCAAGAGTCTGAGATTGCTCTGAGCTGTGACGCCATGACACTCTACCTAGGGCAACAACTTGAGACTCTGTCTAAAATAATAATAATGACAAAAATAATAAAACATCAAACAAAAACCTGAACAATAGACCTAAAAGGAAAAAATGGAAAATGAGATATTATTTGAAAGCTGTGAAAAGCGATGGGATATTCCTAGAAGTGCAGAAGATCATGTACATGTGTAGGACATTACACATGTCTAGGATTTAGACCTGTCCATAAAAAAAATCTGAGAAGGTTCTAATTACTCACTTCTGGCACCTCTATGCAAGCAGGAAGTGAAGACTAAGGTACAGTTGCAAAATGTCTGGTTTAGTTTTAAAGGCACACTCCAAAATGCACCCAGAGCACTTCACCACTGGCTGGAAACCATTTAAAGAAATCTTTGTCCAATCAGTTGTTGAGAACTATACCTATTTGACTAGAGATTTTAGAGGTTTCATGTAATGAAGAATAACAGATTTTTATAGTTAGTCCACAGAGCCTCTAAACAGCAGTGGCAAGAGTAATAAACCCTGGAGATGGAGAGGGTTCCTGATTTCCAAAGTTGCAGCATTACATTATTTCTTTCTTTCTGTGTATATATATATATACATATATATATATATATATACAAATATATATATATATACAAATATATATATATATATTTTTTTTTTGTTTGTTTGTTTGTTTGTTTGTTTGAGACAGAGTCTCACTATATCACCCTTGGTAGAGTGCCATGGTGTCATGGCTCATAGCAACATCTAACCCTTGGGCTTAAGCAGTTCACTTGCCTCAGCCTCCCAAGTAGTGGTCTGGGAGTACAGGCACCCGCCACAATGCCTGGCTATTTTTTTTTCTTCCAGTTGTCATTGTTGTTCAGCTGGCCCGGCTGGGTTTGGACCCGTCAGCCTTGGTGTGTGTGGCTGGTGCTGTAACCACTGTGCGTGGGTGCCAAGCCCATATTTTTTATTTTTTTGAGACAAGGTCTCATGCTGTCTCCATGGGTAGAGTGTAGTGGTGTCATTATAGCTCACTGCAACCTCAAACTCCTGGGCTCTAGAGATTTTTCTCCTACCTCAGCCTCCTAAGTAGTTAGGACTGTAGATGCATGCCACTACACCTGGCTACTTTTTCTATTTTTAGTGCAGGTGAAGTCTCATTCTTTCTCAGGCTCCTCTCCTGAGTTCAAGCGATCTTCCCCCCTCTGCCTCCCAGAGTGCTATGATTACAGACATGAACACTCAGGCCACATTTTGCAAATGTTTATTTTTCAACCCCAAACTAAGAGACATACAAAAAAATAGTAAAAAATTGCCCATGGATAAGGAAAAAAAAGAATCAATAGAAACTGTTTCTAACATTTTATTGAACAGTGCTGAGCGATTTACAGGACATGTAAGGATAGAGGAGCCTGTTTAGTGACACCACAGGGAGGCGATTGTTAAAATCTAGACTGTGAGAAACATTGCATGAAAATCCAGTTTCTAAAATTTTAAAAAAGGCAAGAAAAGAATATATAGAGAAGGAATCAATAAAAGATAATTAAGAGAAATACCCACCCATTGCAATGTCTGGACTTTATTTTAATTCTGATTCAAGCATACTATAAAGAATTTATGTGACAGAGAAATGTGAATACTGGCTGGATATTTATTAAACTAAATTGTTTTTAGCTGTGAAAAAAAATAGAAACTGTTTCTGAGGAAGCCCTCAGGGATTAAATTAGCTATTTCTTTATTTTTTATATCAGTTTAATATGAGGGTATTAACAATTAGGTTACATTGTTTGTGTTTGTTAGGTTAGGACCAAGTTGTAGTTGAACTCTTCACCCACAGTTCATGCTGTATGTTCTTACATTGTGCCCATTAGGTGAGAACTTACCAATCCCTCTCACTCCCCGGTCCCCTCTTCTTCCTCCCCACTACCCCCACTTGAATTTAATTGTGATTTTCTCTACTTTGGTCATGTGGGTGTATAGTTGTTTATCTGTTGGTTTCATATTAGTAGTGAGTGCACCAGATACTTGCTTTTCCATTCTTGTGATACTTTACTAAGGAGCATGTTCTTCAACTCCATCCAGCTTAATACAAAAGATGTGTAAAGTCTTTTTTATGCCTGAATAGTATTCTATGATATATATACATACCTTAGTTTATTAATCCATTCATGCATTGATAGACACTTGGTTTGATCAAAATCACGTTGAAATATGATCTAACCCCAGTGAGAATAGCCCACATCCCGAAGTCTCAAAACTGCAGATGCTGGCATGGATATGGAGAGAAGGGAACACTTTTACCCTACTGATGGGAATGCAAACTAATACAACCTCTTTGGGAAGTAGTATGAAGAATTCTCAAAGAGCTAAAGTAGACATTCCATTTGATCCTGAAATCCCATTACTAGGTAGCTACCCAGAAGAAAATATCTATCCTATCATTCCTACCATGAGGTCAATTTGCTATTTAAAAATGTATTTAGGGAGGCGCCTGTGGCTCAGTGGGTAGGGCACCAGCCCCATAAACCAAGGGTAGCGGATTCGAACCCAGCCCCAGCCAGACTGCAATGGGAAATAACCAGGTGTTGAGGCAGGCACCTGTAGTCCCAGCTACTAGGGAGGCTGAGGCAAGAGAATCGCCTAAGTCCAGGAGTTGGAGGTTGCTGTGAGCTGTGATGCCACGGCATGCTACCAAGGGTGATAAAGTGATAAAAAACAAAAGTAAATAAAAATTAATGTATTTAAATAAATAAGTGAAACCATGTCTATAGAATTAAAGCAAAGAATAGAACCAATATTTGAAAAGAAAAATATCAATGGAGAGATGGAATTTTTAAAATTAAATCAACTAAATCTTAGTTCAAAAGTAGAATAAACAAAGTAAAAAATTCGTTGAAGGTTGTGAACATGAGATTTATACTGAGAGAAGAAACCATTTGGAAATATAAAGATGAATGAATTGAGAGTATTTAATCTGAGGAAAATAAGAATAATCTCAAGTTTCAGGATGCTAGAGCTGCCATTCCTTACACAGCAAACCATTGCCTGTTTCCTAATGGTTTTGGTTATTGTGAAATGAGAGAAGTCACAGCACAGTGATTTTTTCAACTGGTGTGCCAAGAGAGGATCTTAGGTGTGATGTAAATATTTTTAAAGATCATCAGTTAAGTTATTTTTGAAAGAAGTTCAAAGCACACTAACTATACTCTTTCTTTTACTCTTTCTTTGGGATCAATATAATTAAAGTGTGCTGTGGAAGTTTAACTGCAGGTTCAAGTGTGCCCTGAGATAAAAGACTAAAAAATAAAAGAATGAAAAAAGGTTGGACAACACTGTCCTAGCAATACCTAAGAGTGGCTCTAAGGATTAAATAAAATATTAGCTATGAAAGAACTCTTTGAGTATGAGAATTAGCACAAAGGGACAGAAAAAGAAAGAAATGTTAAACAAGTACTGAACATATTATTATATTGGCATTAGATTCGATACCTTCTAGTCCTTTGGGCTTTGGGCATTGGTCCCTACTTCATGTTGCACACGTCTCTGTCTACCATGATTAATTTTCTTTACTTTTTATTCTCTCATTTCAGCTGAGTCCTTCAAGGAATTTGCTGAGTTGCTCAATGAAGTAGAGAACGAGAGGATGATGATGGTAGGTCACTAACACTGTTACTGAAGCTGAGACCATGGCTGATATTGGGGATTTTTTTCCTGTCCTTCATCCTAGGATTGATTCTGTGCTGGTACAGTTTCTATATAATGGCTTTCTGGTGGTGTAAAAGTAGGCAGTAAATCTGAGTATTCTGTATCAAGCTGCCATTCTTGAGTTTGACATTAGGTAGAGGGGAATTAATATACAAATCCTATCCTTATTCATTTCAATGAAAAATAATTTCATGGTAGATTCAAGGGCATTGTTGAACATATTGACAAAATTATGTCCTTTAGTATTCTCAACCAAATTATCAACTTATTATTCTGTTTTTCTGCTATCAGAAATAATATGTGATTTGTTTATATTGGATGAATGATTGTTTTATTGAAATCTATGTTAAAATGGTTCCTTACATTTAAAGTTGATTTTTTAAAAGAATACTGTAGATTTTAATTTTTCTTTTTTTGAGACAGAGTCTCACTTTGTGCCCTGGGTATAATGCCATGGTGTCATAGCTCACAGCAACCTCAAACTCTTGGACTCAAGCAATCCTCTTGCCTCAGCCTTCACAAGTAGCTGGGACTACCAGTGCCTGCCATCGCCACCATGCCCAGCTAAGTTTTCTATATGTAGCATCTGACTCTTGTTCATGCTGGTCTCCAACTCCCTAGCTCAGGTGATCTACTTGCCTCAGTCTCACAGACTGCTAGGATTACAGGTGTGAGCCACTATGCTAGATGCATAGATTTCGATTTTTAGTCACATTTTACTTTATAGAAAAATTGAAGTCTAGGTGAAATGGCTCATGCCTTTAATCCTAGCACTCTGGGAGGTCGAGGTGGGTGGATTGTTTGAGATCAGGAGTTCAGACCAGCCTGAGCAAGAGTGAGACCTCGTCTCTACTGAAAATATAAAAACTAGCTGGGCATGTTGGTCCATGCCTGTAGTCTTAACTACGCAGGAGGCTGAGCCAAGAGGATTGCTCAAGCCCAAGAGGTTGAGGTTGCTGTAAGCTATGATTCTGTGGTACTCTAATTAGAGCAACAGAGTGAGACTCTGTCCCATAAACAAGTAAGTAAGTAAATAAATAAATAAATAAATAAATAAATAAATAAATAAATTTTCTTCTAGAGAAACGAAGGAGAGACCAACATAGGTGGTTTCCCTGGAACTTCATGGATGGCCCCATGGCTAATTCACACTCCACAAAAAGTTCACCTCTTCTTAGAGTTTGTGGATTGGTGTCCATGTTTTTTTCAAAGGCCTTCATCCTCATTTCATTCAGATACCACTAGAAATTTCAACTGTACTTCTCTTCAGCACTAGCTGTTTCTGAATCTCTATTTATCCAATAACAAAGCTTTCAAATATTAAAGTAGGAGTCATCATTTGAGATGTTGTTTTTTCACCCTTCTTTCAGCTCCTTGCCACATGGCTGATTCATTTTCTTCTGTTTTTAATTATGTAGTGCTCTTTCATCTGCAAAAATTTTCAATTGTGTAGTGAGTATTTCCTCCTCATTTCCCACTTAATTCCAGGAATGCTGACAAGGTTAAGCGTAATGAGGGCTTTTCACAACTATGCCGGGAATTCGTTGCTTGATTGCACCTCTCTCATTTCCTGGGGCTGTAGTAAAAGGACTTGGATCTGGATAACGTGGGAAATGCTACATAGCTGTTCACTCTTTGTAAAAGAAGAGGCTAAAATAAGCTTTGGAATAATGGTAAGGAAGTTCACAGCCTTGGAATGCTACAGTTTCCCCATAAATGTATATAAATTTTGGCAGGAACTATGGAGGGAAATAATGAGGAAGAGCATTTCAGCTGGAAGGTTCCCAATGGTTGTATCCTGGGGGAGGTTGTAGTCTCTCAGAAGGTGGTCTTTAAATGCTTTTCTGACTCTGAAGGGGGCCCTGTTGCCAGTGTGAAAGTAGTGTTTTTGAGGGCTGCCACAATTGACTTAAAGAGATCCATAATATTTCACAGTGTATCCTCAGTGCTTTCTGTTGGTAATTTGTTTACCAACAAAGATTCCTGAGTAATCCTGCATTATTGTACTGAATACCATCTCTATTTTGCTCAACACATTATCCATTGTTAATTTGGCCTTTATTTAATCCAAATGTGATTATATTAACTCACTAATGTGTTAATAATTTCACTTCTCAGTGTAGGCATTCTGCTTTAAGATAGGACGTAGGATTTTTTTTTTCCTTCTAATGATCTCCTAAAATGTATGCAGTGATTAGAAAGGTGATTAAAGCCCAAGTTTACTTAAGGTTGTTTTCGGAGTGTTTGCTACACTTCTAAGAGATTTAAGAATAAAACAGAAAAAAGAGCCAATCCTTACTTAATATGGCCTTTTCTTATATTCCTACTTCTCTCTTCTGGCAGAAAAAGTCTAATAATGACTGAGTGTTAAAGAGAGGAAAAGCTTCAGAGTGTCTGTTTGTGGTAAAGGAGACTAGGTACAGTAGTGCCAATGAAATTATGAGAAAAGTTTGGATTCTAGTTTGAGTGAATCATATTATTTTCCTCAACAGAACTGGGGCCTAACATGTGAAAAGCAGAGGCCTTAGGGAACCTGTGTTAGTAATTGTTGACACACCTGCTTTTGCAGGACAGTCCCCTTGACGTGTGAAACTCCAGTGATTGTGCCATCCTGGAGCTGCCTGGTTATGCTGTTGTGGGAAAATAAGGCCCAATGGAGAGAATACCCAAACACTGTATTTAAGAGGAAAAATCTTTTACTCAGCTGCCAGAGCGAATGGCATAGAAGAATTCAAAATGGCCATTCTCCAAGACTGTCTTGGTCTTTCCCTTTTTATCTCCAGTCCAAAAGTTACAAACCATGGGTGCCTTTCTCATTGGTCAGTTTAAATAAAATGGGAGAAGCTGTTCCAGCCCCCACAGAACTAGAGGATTTACCAGAAGTGGAAATTTCCAGGTCCTAGGAAGTTAAGTTTCCACAAATTCCTAAGAGCTGAGTCACCCTAGGGTGTGGGGTGGGTGCAAGTGCATCCCTGGGGTCTCTTTGAGAAGATTCTGTTCTCCTAGACCTCACCCTTCCCAGACACAATGGTGTCTGGCTGTCTGTTAGTCTGATAGTTCCCCAAAACTTGAAGCTTGGCCATAAATAAAAAAAGAGAAAAAGACAAAGCACCTCTTCCCATAACCTCTGCAAGTACCAACTCCCAGCTTCACCCTGCGCAGCCCTCAAGTTACTTCCTCCTGTGAACATGTTCACAGATAAAGAAGTTTTTCCATCTTAGGGCAACGTTCCTTGGGGAGCACCTGAGGCCATGTCACTTGCTTTGGTTGGGGGTCTGGTACCCCTCCATTTCCCCCTTTTTATTTATTAGCTTGCACTGCTCTCATAGCTAAAAAGACAGCAGCATTCCTATCACTGGTTCATTTAACTTGTATCAAATTTTTAATTATCATATAAAGACTAAATCCAAT
>CAUYRH010158973.1:0-10577 GCA_963574655.1 Perodicticus potto | reverse complement strand
CCAGAACAGGGTGACCACATGTGGAGGCGCACCCTCCAGGACCAGGGCCAGGCTGTTGGAAGGACATTTATCCTCCACCTAGAGACTGTCCACTGCTATTGATGGAACACATTGTGGAGACCCACAGAGAGAAACTGTATTAACAGTTCTTCCTGCTGCTCTTGGGATGTTTGTTGCCAGTTCCTGTGGCTCTTCTAGCAAAAGGAGGCCCACTTGTACCCTGGGGCTTTATAGGGCTTTATGGGACTTTATTTAAAAGCAAGATGAAGTGTGCTGAATTGTTCTAATATCAATGGTATTAAATATACCACCTTGGTTAAGCTGGGAACTACAATTCCCAGAATCTCTTTCCCTCTTTGGTTCGAGGTTAGAGTTGGCCAAAGGAAAAACTTCCATAAAAGTTGGGAGGCAGAGGTGAAGCACTCACCATCCCTTTCTGAGGGTCTTTTCCATGGAGATACAGTGAGGCAGCTGGTCTTCACCCTGCATCTAGCTTGTCTTTGCATCTGCTGGTGCTTCTGGCTCCAGGCTCACTTCCAGATGCCTAGAAGCAGAACCACAAGGTAGAAACTCCACAGGGGAACAGCTGCTCATTGGCTTCTCTATGAGCTTGTCTCTCGAGCCCTGCTTCCATAGCTAGAGGCTCCCCAGCAAGCTCTAACATGGCCGTGGTGTCAGAGCTTTAGGAAAGCTGATTGGTGGCTTCTTCTCTGATCTTCCCACTCTTTGGGGGACATCCACTCCCAGCAGTGCCTGCAATTGTGTAAGTTCTAATTCCTCCAGTGCATTTGTGTCTTAGACTGTTTTCTGCTGCTATAACAGAATACCACAGGTTGAGTAATTCATCAAGAAAAGGGCTTTATTTGGCTCACAGTTCTGGAGTCTGGGTAGTCCAATTGCATGGTGTTAGCATCTAGTGAAGGCCTTCTAGCTATTATCCCATGGCTGAAGATTTAAAGTGTGATGGCATTGATCATGGAGTTGGGAAGAGATGCACAAAGATTAGCTCCTCATAAGCCCATGTTTTAACTCTAGCACACTATTGCTCAAACCTTCTGTCCAAGCAATTCCACTTCTCAAAATTTATCCAATAGATAAATTTCCCTTTTCCAAATGTATTCAAGGACATTCATTGCACTGTTGTTTGTATTCATAAAAGATTTTTTAAAAGCTACAGCCCCATCAATAAGCTTAAAAAAGGCATAGTACATCAATAAAATGAAGTACTTTGCAGGCTTTAGAAAGAGTGAGGAAAATCTGTACTGATGTAGAATAATTTGCAAAATATATCATCAAGCAAAAAAAAAATCAGAATAGTCTTTCTATCACCATTTAGTATAACATAAAGTGGATGATGTATTAACCTATATACATATATAAACTATCTTGGGAAAGAATATACAAAAACCTATTAACAGAGGTGGCATCTAGAAAGGTAGATTAGGGCTGGGTGTGGTGGTTCACAACTGTAGTCCTAGCACTCTGGGAGGCCAAGGCGAGTAGACTGCCTGAGCTTGCAGGTTCAAGACCAGCCTGAGCCACAGCAAGACCCCATCTTTAGAAATAGCTGGGCTTTGTGGCGGGCGCCTGTAGGCCCAGCTACTTGGGAGATTGAGACAAGAGAATCACTTGAGCTCAGGAGTCTGATATTGCTGTGAGCTATTACACCATGGCAATTTACCAAGGGTGACAAAGTGAGACTCTGTCTCAAAAAAAAAAAAAAAAAAAAAAAAAAGAAGGAAGATTAGGATACTTGAGTGAGAATCACTACTTTTTACATTTACATTTTTTGTACTGTTTGAACTTTTATGGTTTACAGAAGTAAAATAATAAGCCATAATGGAGGGAAAGTAGGGTAACCGGAATGAATGACTAAATACATAATTGAATGAGTCCCTCTAAAGAAAACGACCTTAACTCTTTATGTAGTTAATGTAGTTAACTTCCCACCAACCTCTGTACTCAACTCTAATCTAAGATCTGCTTCTGGAAAGGATGAGAAAGTTCAAAGAGAAATTACAGGGTACTTTCTCCAACAATGAGGTCAAACACTGGAAGGCCTGAAGGAGCCAAAAGGCACCGCGAATGTAGGAAGTCATTCGCGAATGTGACAACTTAGCTGCCACAAAGAGAAGGAAGCCATAACTCAATTACAGCAGACACTGGTCTGCAGAAATGCAGGTCTAGTGTTGCCAGATCTTTTGATTTTTCAAAAGAATTCAGAAAACCGAAATAGTATGTAAACTGTCTTCACTTTTTTTTTTTTTAAGACAGCATCTTGCTCTGTTGCTTGGAAAAGAGTGCAGTGGTGTCATCATAGCTCACAGGCCTCATACTTCTGGGCTCAAGCAATTCTCCTACCATAGCTTCTCGAGTATCTTGTCTTACAGGTGCATTCTGCCATGCCTAGCTAATTTTTACATTGTTTGTAGAGAGGGGTTCTTGGTTGGGTTGGTCTCAAAGCCCTTGGGTTGGTCTCAAGCAATCCTCCCACCTCAGCCTCCCAAAGTACTAGGATTATAGGTGTAAGCCATTGCACCCAGCCTTTTCACCTTTTTGACGTAAGCACCTAATACAGATCTTTCAATGACATTATGTGGGCCAAAGAAAACTCATTATAATTTTAGAGTTCCACTGATGAAATACAAGAACTTACATTAAGCTAAATTTAGATTAATAGCAAGTACTTGGATTTGGCATTCTAAAGGAAGAGATTTTATGATTTCCCCACAAGTCTAAGACAACTAAATGTGAAGATAGTACTTACAAGGTCGATTAAGTCTGAAGACCTATTCCTTAAAATCTATGAATAATATGTGCAGGCCATACAAATTGAGGGGTGGGAGTACACAGAGAAAGAGATAAGTAGTTTCAAGGCAGACATGGGTCTCACCCCTGGCAGGGGTGAGGAAAAAAGTGGATCCACTATAGGAAGGTGGGAAAGAGGCTAAAGATGAGAAGTCCAGTCATTATACAGGTGAATTTTTTCCAGTGGGTTTTATTGATTAGACTTGTTTGAGTCCATCAGTATCAGCATTATTTCTAATTTATTACTACTGACTTGGATTTTCCCAGGACCTGTTGGCCAAAAGTGTGTTGATTTCCTGTTGCTCTTTCTTTTTCAGAATCTCAGCTATAAGTATGACCATGCATCTGTAGAAGCTCAGGCCCATAAGTGTTAAGTAAGCCCAGAGAGAGGTGAAATGAATGGTTGTGTCTGTATTACTGTAGAGGGAGGGAAAGTAGTAGCATTAACAATGATGACGATTTTAGTAGCTCTCCTCCTGAGCATTTGTTGTGGGTGAAGGAGCTTTGAGAGACAACCAGAAGTCTCACCCTATTAACATATCTAAGTCCAATCCCAGCGTATATATTCCCAGAATATATATTCTCTGAGGAATATATGTTTCTCTAAGTCAGGACATGTATTAGCTTTACTGAGTCTGGCAATGCAAGGCTAAATGATTAATTCAAATATTTCTAGTGCACCATATTCAACAGGAAGAAAACATGGTAAAAAGAAAATAAGGTAACTAGTCCAGGCACGGTGGCCCACGCCTGTAATCCTAGCACTCTGGGAGGCAGAGGTGGGAGGTCCCTTCAGCTCAGGAGTTTGAGACCAGCCTAAGCAAGAGCCAGACCTTATCTCCACTAAAAATAGAAAAACTAGCTGGGCATTGTGGCGGGCACCTGTAGTCCCAGCTACTTGAGAGGCTGAGGCAGCAGAATCATTTAAGCCCACAAGTTTGAGGTTGCTGTGAGCTAGGCTGATGCCATGGTACTCTAGCCTGGGCAACAGAGTGAAACTCTGTCACAAAAAAAAAAACCAGTAAGATAATTCCAGTAGACTCCTTCTTTGGACAAAAGCAAATAGAGAGAATAGCTCAGAGCAAGTGGTTTAGCATATGCTGTATCCAGCCAGAGAAGATTGGCAGGAATTCCCATCTTTAGCAATGAAAATATGTCCTTGGTAAACCAATCTGGCAGCTCCTGGTTCTACTAGCAGAAAGGACCTCACATAGCAAGGTTGTATCCCATTACCTCTTATAAGAGCCTGCTTGGTCTAAACATTGTCCCTTTTTTCAAGACTTTACTGATGGCTGAATGTGCCAACACACTCCAAGACTGTGACATTTTGCTATGTAAGTCAAAGCAGAACTTCTAGATTTTTGTCTCCAATATACAGAGCAGGAAGCTGAGACTCAGAGAGATTAAATAACTAACCCAATCAATAAGAAGCAGAACAGACACGAATGAGTTTATCCTACTTCAAAATTATTTTTTTAAATTTCATCCTTTATTACTTTTTCATTTCTCACTATACAAGTAACTATGTAAGGATGATGGAAAAACTAAAATACACAGAAACACATTATGTGTTTCTTTTCATTTTCATTCTCTGTCTTTAGAACACACAAAAGAGCATGTAGTATTTCATCAAGATTACTCATAACATGTTCTTTTCATTTCTCTACAAAGGTACAGAATTCTCCTCCTCAGGCAAGAAAAACAGACTCAAGAATTGCAGGTCGTTAACAGTTTATTACTTAAGTGGAAAAGCAATCTCAAAATGATCTCAGGTGGCTTATATTTCACTGTGTTTCTTTTTAGATAACCCATTATAATTTAATAATACACACAAGAGATTAACCGATATTCTAAAAGTATTTCTGTTTTGTGCCTGATTTCCAATTTAGGGCTTAGGTATAATGAATGCAAAATTTAGGTAAAATAAGAACAATCCTGGACACAGAGGGACAGTGAATAGAAATCAAGTCCAATATTCATCCATTCATTTATCATTCACCAAATAATCCTGGGTATTTTCTATGTGCCAGGCATTGTTTTTAGACCTGAAGATACAACAGTGAACCAAATAGACAAATTCCCTGCTCTCAGGGAGCTTACAATCTACTACAGAGAGACAGGCATTGACTAAATTGAGAAAATATGGGGTTGTGATAAGTACTATGCAGAAAAATAAATAAGAATAGAGGGAAAGAATGTGCTGAGGAAGGAGGTTATTCTTTGCTACAATGTGTTAGCTGAGGCTGCCTTAACAAAATATCATAGACTGGGTGTCTTAAACAACAGACATGTATTCTCTCTCAGCTCTGGAAGCTAGCTAGCAGTCCAAGACCCAGATTCCAGCTGATTCAGTTTCCAGAGAGGGCTCTCTTCTGGCTTGCACATGACCAAGTGCTTGCTGTATCCTCACATGGCCTTTCCTGGGTATGTGCTCCAGGATAGAGAGTAAGTGCTCTAGAATCTTTTCTTATAAAAATGCCTAAGCCTTGGATTGGGACTCCGGCCTTATGATCTCATTTAAACTGAATTACTTCCTCACTCCAAATATAGCCACACTGGGTGTTAGGGCTTCAACTTTTGAATTTTGGAAGGACCCATATACTCACTTCATAACATACAGGTTATCCAGAGAAGCCCTCTCTGATAAGATGCAGGGGCTCACTTTAAGGACGGCTCTCCATGGGCCTCATCTTTGGTATTCACACTTACGGGTAGTCTCCTCTGCAATAAATTAGGACTGGTCTTGGTACAATAGTCTAGCAGAGAATAAGATATTTAACTTCTGGGCAGCGCCTGTGGCTCAGCGGGTGGGGAGCTGACCCCATATACCAAGGGTGGCAGGTTCGAACCTGGCCCTGGCCAAACAGCAACAAAAAAATAGCTGGGCATTGTGGCAGGCGCCTGTAGTCCCAGTGACTCAGGAGGCTGAGGCAAGAGAATGGCTTAAGCCCAGGAGTGGAGGTTGCTATGAGCTGTGATGCCACAGCACTCTACCAAGGGTGATAAAGCAAGACTCTGTCTCTAAAAAAAAAAAAAAAAAGATATTTAACTTCTCAGGCTGGGTCATAACAGGCACCAACGCTTCCACTTTTTTTTTAGATGTCTCACTGTGGGACAAGGCGCCCACTATGGTATGAAGACACCCAACAGCACTAATTCATCAGACATGTGAATGAGCACACTTGGAAGTGGGACCTCCAGTTCTGGTAAAGCCTTCAGATGACCGCAGCTCCAGCTGACATCTGAAGTCCAACCTTACATGAAGCCCTCAGCCAGAACTACCCTAAGCTGCTTCCAAATTTCTGGCCCACAGAAAAGGTGAGATGATAAATGCTATTGTTTTAAGCCACTAAGTTTTGGAGTAATTTATTATACAGCAAGAAATAAGTAACACATAAAGTGACACTGAGAACCCAAAGGAAATAAGCAAGTACGTGGTGCAGACGCAAATGTCTGGGGGAGGAACCTTTCAGGTAGAAGGGGGAAAAAGGGCCGAAACTATAAAATTAGAGCACATGAGGCATGTCAAGGAACAGCAAAGAACCCAGTGTGCCAGGAACAAACGAGCTGGGGCAGGAAGTGTCAATGATTGGCTGGATAGGAAATATCGGTCAGAACATGTAGGGTCTTATGTGTCTGCAGCCCATTCAGAACGATGTATAGAGGAACATCTACTTATGAAGAGCATCTTCTTTGTTTAGATGAAATATTCTGATGAGCTTTGAATCTCACACTATTGGATTATGCTACTATTTTCATGATCTCAACAACTCTCACACCTTTAACTATTATTTGTAAGTTTACAACTTCCAAATTCAACTCTCTAGTCCATACCTCTCCTCTGAACTTCAGTATCTTATACCCAAGGGCCCAGTTAACATCTCCCCTAGAATATCTAATGAGTACCTCAAACTTGTCGTATGCAAAATCAGATTCCTGAACTTCCCCTTCCTCATTCCATGGTCTTGCCCATCTCTGAAAGTAAACTCATTCCTTCAGGTACTCGAGTCAAAAACCTTAAAGTCGTCCTCTCCCCTGTTTCTGACATCTGCCCATCCAAATAATCAGCAAAGTCTATTAACATCCCTACTGAAGTGCATCTGGAATCCATCTCTTCTCACCACCTCCACCTCTATTCCCTTCTCCAAGCCATGGTCACTTATTTCTAGTCTGGATTATGGTAAAAAGCCTTCTAACCAGGGTCCTTGCTTTCATCCTTTTCCTTCTGTCATCTATTCTCAGCCTCAGTAGCTATAAGGACCTTTGACCATATGTATCAGAGCAGGCCATTTCTCTGTCCCAAATCCCCCAGTGTGTCCCCATTTTGAACAATGTAAAAATCAAAATCTTCTTTGGATCAGGCTGCTCAGCATCTTGTCCAATTACTTTTCCACCTTCACATCCATTCATTCTGGCCCTTGCTCACTCAGCGACAATGGCCTTTCTGCTGTCCCAGAAACAAGGCAGCCCACTTCTGCTTCAGAGCTCTTGCTGTTCCTTTTGTCTGGAACACTCTTTCCTCAGATACATCCAATACTCACTCCTTCACCTCCTTCAGGTATTTGTTCAACAGCACTAATTTGTCAGACATGTGAATCAGCAAACTTGGAACCTCCAGCCCTGGTAAAGCTGGGGAAAGCAAAGTGGAAGGTTATTAAATAGGAAATGTCTAATTTCCTTATCTACTAAGTTTGGAGTTGGTATCCCTGACATTTCAGTTTAACACATCTTTGTTTTTGTTGTTTTTATTTTGTTTTGTTTTATTATAAAGGTACATCCTCATTCTTTCAAAGGCAAGTTTTGGCTTGTGATTACCTTTCAAAATTTTTTAATAACAATTTTTGTGAAACAATGGATAAGTCAAAATTCATGTCATCTTCAAATATGAGTTCTTTCACGAACCAATGAAGCACAGACAGCTCGATATCAATGAAGAGTTTGGACAGGATGTGGCTAATGAATGCCTAGTACATCAATGGTTTGGAAATTCCATTCTGGTAATTTTAATCTAGAAAAGAGAGACATGGGCAACCTGAATCCGAGGCGATGAGCTGAAAGCTATAATTGGAAGTGAATCCATCTCAACCTATGTGTGAATTAGCAGCAAGGTTTGACATTAGTATTCAACAATACTGGACCATTTGAAACAAATCATCAAGGTAAAGAAGCTGGATAGGTGGGTTCCATAAGAATTAAGTGAGCGTCACTAGAGACATCGTCTTAAAACTTGCCCTCACAACGTAAAGGCAAACCATGTTTAGATGGCATGGTTCTGTGTGATAAAAAATGGATTCTTTTTGACAATCACAAGCATTTTGCACAATGGTTCGATAAAGGTGAAGTACCAAAACTGAATATTCATCCAAAAAAGCTAATAGTGTCTGTTTGGTGGTCTAGAGCTGGTATTATCCACTTCGGCTTCATGAAAGCTGGTCCGTCTATTACAACGGGTGTCCACTGTGACCAGCTGGATGAAATGATGAGGAAGCTTGTGCCCTGGCAGCTGAGATTGGTCGATAGAGACAGGTCAATCCTCTTGCAAGACAATGCTGGACCACATGTCACAGGAACAACTGTTCAAATTACAGAAGCTGAACTTGGAAACTCTCTGTCATCCACCTGTATTCACCAGACCTTTCATCAGCTATCATTTTTCCAGGATTTGAACCATTTCTTGCAAGAAAAAATATTTAGTTCTTCACAAACCGCAAAAAATGCCTGTGGTGATTTCATTACCACTTGCTCTCCAGGGTTTTTCAATGCTGGCATAAACAAGCTACCGTGAAGATGACAAAACAATGGCACTTAGTTTAGGCACTTACTTTAATTAATTGAGCTGTTTTTTGTCTGAGATATAATAAATTAAACTTTTGATTCAAAACAAGACATTTCATATGTAATATCTTGTCAGCAAAATCTTCCCTGACCACCCTATAAAAATTGCAGCCCCTCTCTAGACTCCTTTAGCCCTTTCTTGCCTTATTTTTATACATAGCTCTTACCATTATCTGACATATTACACATTTTTATTATAATTTATTTGCTTTACTTATTTATTGCATCTGTCTCCTTCCACTAGAATATTAGCTCCATGATGGTAAAGATTTTTAATTTTGTCTCCTTATGTCCTACAACAATGTCTAGCACATGGTATGCACCCAATAAACCCTTATAGAATTAAATAATGAGCCCTTTAGCATGGATGTAAGAGCCTACAGGACTCGACCAAATGACAAAAGATGGCAGCTAACCTGCTATGCATAAGATAAGGAGAAGAACTTGAGATGCTCTGAAGAATGAAAAAAAGAAAAAGAAAGGCAAGGTATAGAGAGAAGAACCAGCCCAGCTGGAGATCCCAGCTGGATCCTGCCTGAGAGGAGCTGGAGAAAGTTCTTCCCTTGGGGCTGGGCTTACAGGATTGGGGATATTGGAGATGGTTAAGGTGTTTTTTAAATTAGCTTACTGTGGCATGTATTACATGAACCCCAATCCTCCATCTTCTTGACAAAATGTTTGCACCAAATCTTCCTTGCTTGTTAATGCTTATGGGTGAGTGGATTCTGGTTGGGAAATTGGAAGAGGATTGGCTTTTGCATCCAAGCTGGCAGAGAGTCAACATGTTCAGATGCGTAAGTCAGAGGCCAAGAGCACAGCTGATATCTGAATTGCACATGCAGTCTTTAACCTTGCCATCTATTTCCTTGGCTGGCTTCTGTTGAATAGAATAGAGATTTTAATAAGGACCAGGGTTTTTAATTAATCAGACACTGTTCGCTGTGGCACTGGTCCAACTCATCTTAGGGCAGCTGCTTCCCTACACATTCTTCAATTCATACTTATAATTATTATCAATAACCACCACATCCATACACAATGTGCAGATAGTACAGCCTAGATGGGATCTCAGAGCCAAATGGTTTAGTTTCTGATTATCTGAACCACACATTTCTAGGATCTCACACTCCTATTTTTCACTAATTAGGTTAACTTATTTAAAGTAGGTAGCCTTTTCAATTTGCTTCTCCACTAAGTTTTGCTCAAACCTGTTCCTTGGGAGTGCTGCAGGCAGAGAAACTTTTTTGAGAAACAACAAACGTGGTCATTTCTTCTGTGGAAGGGACAGAAAATTAAAATATGGAGATAAGAATTACATTATTGTGTATTGTTCATGCAAAATCACATTAAGATAGGATATAAAATGACAGTTAAACCTATTCATAGAAAGAAAGACTTCTGTAGGCTAAAAACCTCATTCACTAAAATTATACATTTTAAAAATTCTTACCCTACCCAGCTAACTTTTATCTGCCTTTTATTTTATTCCCATTATACTTAATCAAGTATTAATTGTGTGCCATTGACAAAGAGAGCCATAAAACTCTTTTCCTGCTGGGCTTTTCTTTTTTTTTTGCTAAGAACATGTCTAACTGCTTTATTTTAGTTTTATCATACATACATGCACTTCAATATAGGTATTAGTTTTGTTTGTTTGATACTCTGTTAATATAGTATTTTTTGTTTGTTTGTTTCTTTTTTTTTAAATATATGTATTTTATTATTCTTCATTACATTATTTCCCCCCACCACCACTCCGTGGTAAGACAGAATTGACTTACAGAAAAGAATACAGAAAACACCAAAGCTCCTGGTAGAGGGAGAGATTTCAAGTGGGGAGAGAGATGCTCTCTCCGTTCCTCTCCCGGTCTTTCCCCGTCTCCTCCTTTAGGCCTCTAGCCTCAGGGTATATATAGGTGTATGGGTTCCTTGGC
>CAUYRH010158972.1:0-10353 GCA_963574655.1 Perodicticus potto | reverse complement strand
GCAAATGGCCCACATCACAAAATCTCAAAACTGCAGATGCTGGCGTGGATGTGGAGAGAAGGGAACACTTTTACAGTGCTGGTGAGACTGCAAACTAATACAACCTTTTTGGAAGGAAGTATGGAGAACCCTCAAAGAATTCAGGCTAGACCTCCCATTTGATCCTGCAATCCCAGTACTGGGCATCTACCCAGAAGGAAAATCCTTTTATCTTAAGGACACTTGCCCTAGACTGTTTATTGCAGCTCAATTTACAATCGTCAAAATGTGGAAACAGCCACTAACTCAGGAATGGATTAACAAGCTGTGCTATATGTATGCCATGGAATACTAACTATTAAGCCATTAAAAAAAATGGAGACTTTACAGCCTTTGTATTAACCTGGATGGAAGTGGAACACATTATTTTTAGTAAAGCATCACAAGAATGGAGAAGCATGAATTCCATGTACTCAATTTTGATATGAGGACAATTAATGACAATTAATGACATGGTGGGGGTGGGGGAAGTGGAGAGCTGAGAGAGAAAGAATGAGGGAGGGGTGGGGAAAGGAAGAGCAGAGAGAGGGAAGGGAGGGTGGGGGGTGGGGTCTTGGTGTGTGCCACACCTTTTGGGGCAAAACACGCTTGTAAGAGGGACTTTACCCAACAAACACAATCAGTGTAACCTGGTTTCTTGTACCCTCAATGAATCCCCAACAATTAAAAAAAAAAAAAAATGAACTCGATCTAATTATAAACCACAATATAAAATGTTCAAAATTAAAGATGTAAGTATCAGAATTTACCAATAAAAGGAGTTGATTGAATTAAAAAAAAAAAAAGGAAGAGGCAAAGTGACCACAGAGGCAGAGAGTGGAGTGATCAACCACAAAGAATATCAGCACGATAACCCGTGTTGCCAAGATGTGGAGAAAGCGCACCCTCCTACGTATTAATGGGAATATAAATTAGTACATTCCCCTGGGGAAAAACTGGAGATTCTTCAAAAAATTTAAAAATAGAACTACCACATGACCCAGCAACCCCATAATGGCTGTATTTCCAAAGAAAATGAAAACAATAGTTGAAGAAATATCTGCCTTCCCATGTTTACTAAACCACTATTTTTTTTAAGCAAATAGTCAAGATACCAAATAATCTAAATGTCCATTGATGAATGAATGGATAAAGAAAATATTATATATAAATACACACATACCCCCCTCCCACATCCAGCAAAATACTATTCAGCCATAAAGGAGAAGGAAATCCTGCCATTTATGACAACATGGATGATCCTGGAAGACATTATGTTAAGTGAAATAAGCCAGACACAGAAAGACGAATGCTGCACAATCTCAGTTATAGATGGAATCTAAAATAGTTGAACTCATGGGAGCGCAAAGTAGAATGGTAGTTCCTGAGGGGGATGGCGGTTGGGGAGATGTGATTACAGGATACAAAATTTCAGTTAGGAGGATAAGATGAAGAGATTTATCGTATAGCATGGTGATTATAATTAATAACAACGTATTATATTCTTGAAAATTGGGTAGAGAGTAGATTTTATGAGTTCTCACCACAAACACTGTAAGTAAAAGAGGTAACATATATGTTAACTAGCTTGGTTTAGCTGTTCCACAATGTATACATATTTCAAAGCATCATGTTGGACATGATAAATATGTACAATTTTTTTTTTTTTTAATGCCAACAGCCACCTGGAATAAGCAAAGAAAGATTCTTCCAGAGGTAATGCAGCCCTGGCAACACGCTGATTTTGGACTTTTGGCCTCCAGAAATCTACCTATATTGAGAAAGAATACATTTCTGTTGTTTTACATCCCCAGTATGTGGTAATATGTAAGGCAGTCACAAGAAAGTAATATAATAAACCAAAAAGAGTGTTACAAGGATTTGATGAAACAGTATATATACTGAATACCTTGATCTGCATGCATACAATAAGTATAGGTAATCACGAGTAATGAGTGAACATATATGAGGGGTTATCCACTCTAGGGGTTATCCACTCTATGTTCAAATGTTGTCTGTGTTTGCGTTTTCCCAGGTTGGGAAATGTAACATATTTCTTTCCTCACTGTAAAATGAATTCCTAAAATGCACTTGGTACTCTTAAAATATATTTTTCAAATTAGCAAGCATAATAACAATTAATCTTTGTTTTGGGGAAAGACAAATAATTTTCTCTTTTAAGGATGTTCTCACTTATATTACTAATTCATGCTCTAGCTAAATTTATCGGTAACCATGGAAAAAGGACCATTCACTGTTAACATACTAAATAGAAGAAATAAGCCAGATTAGAGATCTTTAGAAATTGTTGAAATGCTAAAAAGTAGGGTGGACAGTTTAATAAGAAAAGGCAAAAGATTCATTTCCCAGCAAGTGAAATATTGCTGCCCCGTGACAGTATACAGTCACTGAAGCACAATGATTTCTTCTTCTAACCCAAAGAGACATGTCAGTCACTCAAGCAGTCTGGGAAGTCTACTGACCAGGCATGGCCCCTCTCACTTAGAGGGTAAAATGTATCACTGAAACCTTCCACTGATAAGCAAGTGAGAAATAAATGTAACCCCTTAATAAATGCAAGCTGTGTGTTAGGTCCAAAATGTAGGTTTCCAGTTCGTGTCAGAGCAAACAGGGGCTTTGTTTTTTTTTTTTAATTCCTGTACCACTCACTCCATTTACTTATCATGTAAGTTGAAAATGGGTATAAATATGTGGTTTGACGGAAGAAATAAGAAGTGGTGTTAGATCAATATGGTGACTGTAGTTTACAATAATCTACTGTACCTTTAAAAACAGCTAGAAGAAAAGAATTTGAATTGTTCTAGCATAAAGATAAGGCAAAGACTTAAGGTGACAGTACATCAATTTGACCTTCATAAATTATATGAATGTATTAAATCATGAAATATATCACCAAACTATGTATACTTATTACAATTCCATTTTAAAAAGGGTAGATAGAAAAAGAAACAGTGAGTGAGAGAGAGAGAGAGCAAGCAGCAGATCTCTTCCCACTCCACAGCACCGGCCACACCTGAGGGCAGAAGGTGGAGAGTGGAGCCTAAAGACAGTGACTTTGTTAAAGCACAATCTGCTCCATCCAGTGGTAAACAAGACCCAGTGAAGATCAAGTGAGCACCAATCAGGTACAGACTCCCAGGCAGAAGCTAATCTGGATGACAATCTGTATCCTCCATCGGCCCCATCCAGGTGGGCAGAGAAGATCTGTTCTCTAGGAGCAGAGCAGAAGAAAGGAGAAAGAATAACCCCACTCCTTAGGCGGTAATGCACCAAGCAAGGGGCTGCATACATCTTTAAGACCCATGAGGATGTTAAATTATGGCTTCCCAGAAAAGAACAATGGTACGTGGGGCTCTCCCTCAAAACTCTTCTTGCCAATCTGTCGTTTCCCACTCTGGGAAAACACAAAAATGACACTTCAGTGAGTTTTACTATACATCATGAACATGTGTACCTTAATTCCATACTTTGATTTCCTCATTCTTGACAAGGGCACTTTCAGGAAATTTTCATCCTAGATGCAGTACTCAGTTCAACAAATACTTCACCACTTATGATGAGATAACTTTTCAGGAGATGTCAGTACATCCACCCCCAAAAGATAGGAATGGCCTCTGCCCTTAGGGAACTTAATAGTCCAGGGGCAGATATGAAAGAGGTTTTTACATGAGTGAGATTTTTTTTTTCTTCATAAGGCCAAGGTGTTGAGGAATTGGGAAGGGGAACATGTTAAGGGATACTAAGAGAATGTGTAGCAGCACTAAGAGGACCAGTTCTGACTTTAAAATGGAAAGAAACCAGGGAGCTGCAGACCTCCTTAGCCCAGATGAATGTATCTCAAATGGCTGTAGCAATGTAAGAGAAAATGAAGCATACAAGCTAATGACACAGGGCTCTCCCAGAAGTTAGTATCACTCTGACAACCTCTGACTTGTGTTACAGGTTTTGATTAATCTCACTGAAACATTCCTGAAGGCAGGGACTCTGTCTTTCTTTTTCTTTTTGTCACTGCACAGCAATTCATGCAGACTCATACCAATTAAACCCTGAGAAATATTTGTTAAATGAATGCATAAGTGTTACTAAAGGGAGGCAAAGAGAACAATACTAAAGAAAAGAAACAGAACAGAGATTTAAAAAGGAAATAAACAACAGAAAGGAGGCATAAGACAGGGATGTCACAGCTGCTCAACAGAAGTTACTGAACCAGTTCTGGGACTTTTGGCCCTCACCATCAGAGCTCTCCCTCCTCCACCCCAACTCTCTCCCAGTCCAGGTCTTCAGCAGTTTGCACTTCCCAATAGGCTCCTAACCAGTCTCTTCTTTCTGCACCCTAAAAAGATACCTTACACAGCCAGGATACCTGGTGGTTGTTGTTTTAATCCTGGCTGCATGATTTTAGACAAATGAATTATTTAGGCACTATCCCCCTCCACTTCCTCAGTTTTAATAAGACAATAATAACAGTACCTACACCTTACAGAGTTCACAGAAGGACGAAATGAGTGGTATGTGAAGCACTTAAAAGAATCTCTGCCACACAGTACCTGCTCAATAAATATTTATTATTATTAAATCTTGTATTATTACATTGCAAACAGTTTCCTATTTTTTGGAGATAGGGTCTCACTCTGTCACTCAGGATAGAGTACAGTGGCGTCATCACAGTTCACTGCAACCTTGAACCCCTGGGCTTAAGTGATTCTTCTGCCTCAGTCTCCCAAGTAGCTGGCACTACATGTATGCACCACCATGCTCAACTAATTTTTTTATTTTTGTTTTTTGTAAAGCCAAGGTCTCACTATGTTGCCTAGGCTAGTCTTGAACTCCTGGCCTCAGGTGATCCTCCCTCTCTGGCCTACCAAAAGGCATGAGCCACCGTGCCCGATCTCCCATGTACTTAGAGACAAAATTCAAAATTTTATTTATGGCAGCCAAGCTTTCATAATCTGAGCCCTCCCAACTTCTGAGCCCTCCCATTTCACACTCTTCCTGTTCCCTCGAAAACTACATTTCAGCCCTACCAAACTATTGCAAAGCTGTCAGAAATGAAGATGTCTTTGCACAAACTGTCCTTTCTCTCTAGAAAAGCCCCTGACTACCTAACAAGCTCTATTCCACACTCAAGTTTCAACTGATGGGTTATCTCCTGGGACATATTTAACTCCTCAGACTCCTTCCTCTAGGCTCCAATTGCTACTTGTGTTTAATATATACCTATATTCTGAGAATCATCTCCCTGTATCACAAAAAGGTCACTTTACCGTCTATTTCTTCCCATTAAGAGTTTCTCGAACATTTTATTTATCTACCTATTTCCTGATCCTAGCAACTGGTATAGAGTAGATAAAGAGATGCGTGCAGAGGAGAAGAAGAAAAGAAGGTAAATGCAAAACCAGCTTCCTTAAGCGTTATGGCATTAGCTGTAAACCAATTCGCCACTAAATCTAGAATTAAATCTAGAACTTAATCTGTTAGCAGAAGATACTGATGAGATACCTAAGAGAACATGGTAATTAGACCACAAAATAGACGGAGAAAACAATGAGCAAGGTATCAACAGGCATACACAGTGAGGAGGGGGAGATCACAGGCTCACACCCGTCTGTTCTTCTTTCCCTTCCCCTCTCTACTGCAACAACTTCAATTCCAGGGTCACTGGGGTGCAGAGCTGTCACAGAGCTGGCACTGTAAGTAATCTTTACATAGACCTAAAAGGAAATTTCAAAATATAAATAGCAACAAAGAGAGCTCATCAAGTAAGGGGTCTACTGGTTGACTCCAAATTCTAAGCTGGAGTTGCTCCAAATTCTAAGTTGCCGTGAGTCCATGGAGTCTGGTCTCAATACTTAAACTTGGGCATGCATTTTAATCCAACTGAAAAACCGTCTCCCAGATAAAAGACAGTATCAAAGGTGCTTTAATTCACTCACAGAAAGCACATGTTGGAGGTAATACGGGAATGAACGAGGTAATACTGCTACTGGAATACTGTGTAAGCTTCTAGTAAAGCAAAACTATTCAAAAACATTGACTACTGGCTAGTATTTTCCATGGAATTTGAAATTACTGGAACTTCAAATAAATGTTTCCATAATTGCCTCTCTCTAACTCCTATAAAATGTTTAATGGCAAAAGTTCTTAATGTGGTATTAATATATTTGAAAGAATAAAGTAACATTCAGAGAAGAATTTATGATTATGCAATGAGATTTTTTTTAATTTCTGCATTTAAAGAGACTGTGATGATGTAGCAAAATCATCGCATTAGAAGAGAAACAGATCTGAGGCTGAATTCTGGCTTATTTATATGTAAGTTGTGTGAAATACCTATTTAACTCTCTATAAAGAAGAAGATAATATCTGCCATAATAAATTGCTAAGATTAAATGACTAATGTACATATAGCCCCTTGCATAGTAACTTGTTATAGTAAACTTTAAAATACAAGTTTTTTTTTTCTTTAGTATGCTTTACTTTCTAAACTCCTACTCTGTACTAAGAAACAATACTGAAATTGCCTGCCTAATGACTTTAATACTTTTTCTTTCATGTCTCAGAAGAAAAACCATTACCTAAAGTTACTGGAAATAACAGCATTGTTGTAACTTACATAAGCTTCTTCAAATAGACAAATTAATAAGAAACACTTTTCTGCATAATACTAAAATGTTAGCATTAACTTCAACTGTAAACATTATAATAAAAATTACATGGAAAAATTTAACTATCACAGCTAAGCTCCTCAAAAGGAACAATTTACTCTTGATCCTTTGGAGATAATTCTTTGCCACACTATAGTGAGCAAGTTTATTATTAGAAAAAAAATCTACATAAGCAATATAGAAGGTTAGACACCTGGAAAAGAGATGTTTTTATTCTAGTGTATGAAAGAGATTCAAATTCTACCTTGAAAGAGGCAGTTAACTAGCCTTTCTTTCAAATATAAAAATATTTTTTCTTCATTTTAAGAATAGTTTGGTAACCAAAAATATTCTGAGGATAACAAAAACATTCTGGACTAATAAATAATCCATTATTTCAAAGCCTAGTCTATATAACATAATTCCTGTAAAACAAAAGAATTTGGAAAGTCCCTCATATTCATTGTAACAGGATGAATTACACAGGAAAACACTGCTATAAACTTTAGCCAAAACAGCCAAGATAAAGGCAGACTCAATTGTAAAAGAAGCATTTGAATCCAGAATACTATGGATCTTATTAAAATCTATGGATTCTTATTAAAATGTGAAAATGCGCCCTTATTGGACAAACGAAGAAATTAAAGTTCATACATGCAAAAAATAGTGAATGAAAGACCATTTTTATATGCATTTCAACAGAGTTCATGACAGGTAAAAATAAATTATTATGTAGGAACAGCAACATTGGGAAATTTATTTCTAAAGCTGATGTACTGTGAAAATGCAGGCTTTTAAAATACGTTTTAAAAAAAAATTTGACGTATAAATACGTATGTGTTTTGCACTGCCAATCACTCCCATGTAATTTTCAGTTCATATAAACCCTAAGGTATTTCAGTCTCTGAAATACTAAAGCAACAAAAGCCACTGAAAAATAGTTGACAATAACTTGAATTCTAATCCTTTCAAAAGCTCTTGAAGTTATGGACAAAAATGTTTATTTGGAACTCTAAGAGACTGCTGCCATTAAATATAACCAGATGAAGAGTTTGTCTTTACCCCACTAACAAATTCTTGTGACTAATTTCTAGATTTATAAAAGTGGCATTCTCTAAAGTGCAATAAAAATGTATTGAGTATCTTGTCTGTCTAAGCCATGGTAGTAGGTACTAGAGTATGTAATAAAAATACACAGTAAACTGACTCTGCTCTGTGGGAATTAGGTGTGATCTGGTAACCACATAATCAGCAAACATGCTCCATCTTATTCAGGTATTTTTTTCGTACAATAAGGAAACATTAGAACTTCTCATTGTAAAACCCTGAAGTTAAGCTCTTTATAGCTGCTAGTCATAAGGTAAATCTGAAGGAAAAGTCCAAATTTTTTTGCTTGATGAAAATGAAGAAATTTCAAACTTATTCTGAAGTATCATAAAAATGTGGTCCAAAAGTTAATAATTTTACTTGATTTTAACATGTTACTCAGAAAATTAAAGGGAATATACATGAATTGAGATGGGAGAATAAGAGGAAAAAACTTCAGGATTTTGTTTGTGTTTCTGATCTAGTCCACAGTAAAAGCGAAGTCTATCTGTATTGCTCCTCTAAGGAGGATAAGAGGAGTAGCAGAATAAATAAGATTAGGTGTGTACTGGTTTCTCTCTGCTTTCACTATTTTTCCTCCCACATCAGCCATAAATTATTGGTTAAAACAAGAATTTTGAACCAAAGCACTAGTTGGCAGTCAACATGTTTGTATCCACTACACCCTTTGAAAAGGCTTTACTTACCACTGTATGATTGTTAAAAATCACTCATTTAACTAATCCTTTCTTCTAATACTTGCTTCATCCTTCTGAGTTTCTCAGGTCACCACCTACCTGGCTTCCCTCTTCTTCCCCCACCCTGTCCACATCAAACTTGTTGCCAAGTAACAAAATAAATACAATCTTCTAGAAGTAACTTTATAACAGAGATCATATTAATACTCATCAAGTGAGGAGAAAAGCAGGTAAAAAGAGAAAACATCTATTTTATGTCCTAGGTTCTTTAAGTGTACTATTTCATTTAACCTTTACAAAACCCTAAAAGGCAGGTATTATGATGCCCATTTACAAATTGCAAACTGAAACCCAGCTATGTAACTTGCCTAAAATCACACAGCTAGAAAAGGGTCAGCTCTGTTTACCAAGTTTGCCTAATTTCAAAACCAAGTACTATCTTTCACTTTGTTTATACTTCTATTTCATGGCCTTTAAAAATTCTACACACATAACAAATTCTACATATTAAAATTTTCTTTCACAAAGACTATTTTAGGTGTGATCACAAAAATGTATAATAAAGATTTAAAACTTAACCAATCTTTACATGTATTTTCCAGGATTGTTTTCCCAAAGGACTATAGATTAAAATAATTTTTCTTTCAAAGGAATAGATTTTTCTTTTTCTTTCTTTCTTTCTTTTTTTTTTGTTTGAGACAGCATCTCACCCTGTCGCCCTCGGTAGAGTGGCGTGGCGTCTCAGCTCACAGTAACCTCAAACTCTTGGGCTTAAGCAATTCTCTTGCCTCAGCTTCTGTAGCTAGAGCTACAGGTGCCCCCCACAATGCCGGGCTATTTTTTTGTTGCAGTCGTCAATTATTGTTTAGCAGGCCCGGGCCGGGTTCAAACCTGCCTGCCTCGGTGTATGTGGCTGGCGCCCTAACTGCTGAGCTATGGGCGCCAAGCCAGGAATAGATTTTTCTGTTAAAAAAAACAACTGTATGATTTCAAGATGTTAAAGTTCAAAAAATTTCAAAGTTCAAAATATATCCTGACCAAAACATAAAACAAAATATATCCTGACTAACCCACATTTACCAATCTGCTTTTATCAAACTGCTGCAGACTAGTCAAAAAGATTAACTAAATTGAACCTATCCATTTCCAACAATCTTTATCCCAACTGAAGAAAAAGAGATACATAAGATAAATACTTCTGTGTCTGCTCATCAGTTTGTCAATTAACAATTATAATCTCTTTTCCAGTGAGTAACACGTTGATCAAACAATCCATATAACGTATTTCTAAAAACTCCTGAATCCTTGGTTACTCAGGGAACTAGAGTTTAGCATATATAAAAGCCACTGAGCAACTAAGTCTTCAAACTTTATTATAGAAATAAATTAGCAAATATATTCAACAAGGAGAGAAAACAAAACATGACATTCTGATTTAGAGAGGCAACCATACGTACAAGTCAGTACACAGATGACTACTCCTATCTAGTGGCTCACTCACCTGTTTAGACATGTTTCCTTTTCCTTCCATTCTAATATATAGGATCTTTCTAAACATAGAAAATAATTTAAGTATCGTCTTCATTACTGAGTATTGACAGGTCAGAGTAAAAATAAAAAGTACTTTCTCAATGGAGACGCTGTTGCTTACAAGTAGAGCAGTCAAAGAGTTACCCGTATTGTGCTGCTACCCCATCTTACCAAACAAACAAACAAGCAAACAGAAGGCAGTAAAAGCTAAACTAGACTAGTAACTGACACCTTCGCTGCAAGAAAGAAAGTGACGGGGGGGGGGGGGGGGTAATGACCTGAGTTTGAGAGGCCAATTAAAAAGTTCAATATGTAATTAAATTAAAAATGGAAATGCAAAATTATTCCTAAGTGGG
>CAUYRH010158967.1:0-22636 GCA_963574655.1 Perodicticus potto | reverse complement strand
AAGAAACCAGGTTACACTGATTGCATTTGTTAGGTAAAGTCACTCTTACAATCGTGTTTTGCCCCTAAAAGGTGTGGTACACACCAAGATCCCACCTACTTTGCTCCTTCCCTCTCTCTGCTCTTCCTTTTCCCACCCCTCCCTCATTCTCTCTCTCTCTACTCTCCCCTTCCCGCACCCCCCCGTGTCATTAATTGTCCTCATATCAAAATTGAGTACATGGGATTCATGCTTCTCCATTCTTGTGATGCTTTACTAAGAATAATGTGTTCCACTTCCATCCAGGTTAATACAGAGGCTGTAAAGTCTCCATTTTTTTAATGGCTGAATAGTATTCCATAGTATACATATACCACAGCTTGTTAATCCATTCCTGGGTTGGTGGGCATTTAGGCTGTTTCTACATTTTGGCAGTTGTAAATTGAGCTGCAATAAACAGTCTAGTGCAAGTGTTCTTATGGTAAAAGGATTTTTTTCCTTCTGGGTAGATGCCCAGTAATGGGATTGCAGGATCAAATGGGAGGTCTAGCATGAGTTCTTTGAGAGTTCTCCATACTTCCTTCCAAAAAGGTTGTATCAGGCATTGTGTTGGGCACCTGTGGTCCCAGCTACTTGGGAGGCTGAGGCAGGAGAATCGCCTAAGCCCAGGAGATGGAGGTTGCTGTGAGCTGTGTGACGCCTCAGCACTCTACTGAGGGTGATAAAGTGAGACTCTATCTCTAAAAAAAAAGAAAAAAAAAAGGTTGTATCAGTTTGCAGTCCCACCACAGTGTAAAAGTGTTCCCTTCCCTCCACATCCACGCCGGCATCTGCAGTTTTGAGATTTTATGAGGTGGGCCATTGTCACTGGGGTTAAATGGTATCTCAGGGTGATTTTGATTTGCATTTCTCTAATAATTAGGGATGATGAGCATTTTTTCATATGTTTGTTAGCCATTCAGCTGTCATCTTCAGAGAAGGTTCTATTCATGTCTCTTGCCCATTGGTACATGAGATTGTTGGCTTTTTTCATGTGTATTAATTTGAGTTCTCTATAGGTCCTAGTCATCAAGCTTTTGTCTGATTCAAAATGTGCAAATATCCTTTCCCACTGTGTAGGTTGTCTATTTGCTTTGGTTGTTGTCTCCTTAGCTGTACAGAAGCTTTTCAGTTTCATTAAGTCCCATTTGCTTATTTTTGTTGTTGTTGCAATTGCCACGAAAGTCTTCTTCATAAAGTCTTTCCCAGATCAATATCTTCCAGTGTTTTTCACTTTTATTTTTTTTAAATGAAAACCTAACTCTAATAAACCTCTGGAATAAAAGTGGGCAGGGAATGGGAATAGGTAAACCAATGTAAATGAAAACAAGAATTCACTCGGTTCTCAATCAGGGGACTTACCAGTTAGGTATGATAGGAAGGACTTACTGGGGTCCTTGGCTCAGAGAAAATGCTTAGTCAAAATTGGATGCAAGAATGAAAAATGAAATACAGAGACAGATGGGTGGATGGGTAATATTTAGAGAAGGAGGCACTTTATAAAGACTCCTAGTGGTCTGAGTCCAAATCTTGGGTAAACACCAGCACTTCAGACCCAAACAAACCAAATGTATGGCTGAAAAATAGTCAGGAGACCCAGAACAACCTCGAGAGTCTTTCTCTCATTATGTACCGAGGCGTCTTTCTAATCAGCGTTGCTATCTCCTGTGCTGTAAAATATTTTATCGGTTGCTTCACTTTGCAGTATTTTGTCTAAAGCTCTTAACTGTCATAAATGCACCCAACTGTCTGCCAATGTGGAATAATAAATAATTATTATGAGAGTGACTGATTTACTTTGAAAAAACATGAAAGGCCTCTAAACCTGGAGTTCCCTGCCCCACATAATGTGCGTGGAAGAAATGAGCATCAGTAATCACTGTCAACAGTCTCATGTAACTAAGAATTGAATCATTTATCTGTTCAGCCTGTGTAAATTATCATCATTGTCTATTCCACGGGAAGGCCTAATGGCAATTTATGTTATAAAATTAATAAGATATGAGGGTTTAATAGAAATCACTTCTTGTTGCTCTTCCTGGGAGCATACCAGGCTCTCCCGTCGGTAAGAATTCCATGCCCTACAAATCCAGGCCTGCCAGTCAGCTATTCCTTATTTATGTATTTTCCTCTTAGCTCCTCTGACCAAACCAAGAGCAAAGAGATTGCTTATTATATTTACGAGATGACCTTTCCTTACTTGCTTCAAGGATACTTTCCTTTAAGACCAGCACAGATAATGCCAGGGAGCAAATGAGTTCTAAGCATTGAATAATTGTAAATGTTCTGACATCCTCCGAAAATATTATCGGAGCTTCCAGTTGCAACATATCCATCATGTCTTCTCTGGGAATTTTTTTTTCTTTTTTTCTCCCAAACTAGACTGATTTTAACTTTAACTGAAATGTTCGACAGCCCCTGAAGTCTGCCAAGTTTCTGAGGTGCCTTGACCTTGAGGATATGTTGACTCCTTTGGACGCCCCCACAGAAAAGGGCTTTGGGAAGGAGATGGTTATGTGTTTGAAAGTGCTTAAATGTGCGAGGTGAATTATTTTTTTTACTTTGCAGTGAGGCTTTATAATGTCCATTTTATGCAAAGGAGGAAAAATACTATTTATTGCCTAGTGGAGGAGACATTTTACTTTCTGTCTGCTTAGGTCTTTTTAATAAGCTCAGCCATGTCAGCAGCAGTCCAAGGAGGTGGCTGTGTACTGACCTTGAGGGATATGGTCTGGGGTACTGGGAAAGCTGCTATGCTGCCTGAAACGATGGAAAGCCATGCTCAAATCACTGTGCTCATCATTCTGAGACATTATGTGGTCAAATCAAAGCATCTTCTAGGCTCAAGAAATTTAAACATGTCTAGAATATGAGTCTTACCCTTGAGAAACACACCCTGCTGGGCAACATGGGTATTTATACAGGTAATTCTTTCTTCTGATATAGTAATTTTTTTGTAAGATCTTTTCCCGCTATACTTAAATGCATACATATATGCAAATAGGGTTGAAAGATCATTTTTGCAGCACTGCTTATTGGCTGCAGAGTGGAAACAACCTAATTTCCCATCAGCATGAACTGGTGACTATATTATGGTAAACCACACACTTAGAATGTATGGGGCACGTCTATAGGAGAAGGGCTCATCCACATACCAGGTAGAGACGTCCCCATCCAGTCTAAAGTCATCTCCTCAGCGAGGTCCTCCTTGGTCAGTCCACTTAAAATCACAATCCCATCGCTTCTCAGCCATTTGGCTAAGATCCAGTGTAAAATTGCAACCCCATCTTTCAACATTTTCTGTTTTATGATCCTACTTAATTTTTTCAGTAGCACTTAGCACCACCCTTCATAATACAGGTTATGTTATCTAACATAATGCATAATACACATAAATGATTTTGTTTCATGTCGTTTTGACCTGCCAGTGAAAACCTGTCAATCAAAATAGTCAATTTGTCGATCAAAATAACAAATAGAATAAATCAATGAAAACAGAAATTTTGTCTGTCCAGTGCCATATCCCTAGAGTTTCAACAGTGCTGGTATGTATTGGGCATTCAACGATTTTTTTGATCAATAACCATCAAGCCATATTTTATTTATTTATTTATTTTTATTTTGGGGGGAACAGAGTCTCACTTTGTCACCCTTGGTAGAGTGCCATGCTGTCACAGCTCACAGCAACCTCCAACTCCTGGGCTTAGGCGATTCTCTTGCCTCAATCTCCCAAGTAGCTGGGACTACAGGCACCCGCCACAACGCCCGGCTATTCTTTTGTTGCAGTTTGGCCAGGGCCAGGCTCGAACCCTCGGCATATGGGGCTGGCACCCTACCCACTGAGCCACAGGTGCTGCCCCATATTTTTGAAATATAATCTTTCAAGGTATATTTTAAGGGACAAAAATAGGCAAGGTGAGGTGTATTCATTTGTGCACCAAGTGTAACAGGCACAGGTGCTTCACAGAAGACATCTGGAAAAAACTGCAAGAGACTAAGAAACATTGTGTCTTTTAGAGAAAAATACCAGGGGACATGGGGTTATGGGTGGGGAGAGATTTAGGTTTCATTGAACATCTTCTTAGGAACACTGATGTTTTCTTCTTCATTATGTTCCTACTTTATCTTTTAAAATGATATTGAGAATCATGGTTAAAGATAACTGTATGATGAGTTTCCAAAGAGAAGGGACAGGGTAGCCAGGTTGCAGAGACAGCGTGATTAATCCTTTCCTTGAAAGTCAAGAAGGTTGCCCAGGGTACTGGGGTCTTAGTAGATATTGTCAGATCTGTGAAAGAGATAGAAGGACACTCCAGTCTGAAATAGTTACACAGGTGAGATTTAGAGGCACAGAAGAGACATCTGTCCTGGGGAAGTGGTTTTCATTGTAGAATCCAGAGAACGTTCCAGGGGAAGCGCTCACCCGGCAAATGCATCATCCTTTCTTCTCCCTAAAAAGTAGCTGCCCTGGGATCAAATAAAGGGTAAAAAGACAGTTGAACTAGAAAGAAGTAAAATAGGATTGTGGTCCCCAACCCCAGGGCCTCAGACCGGTACCAGTCAGTGGCCTGTTAGGAACTGGGCCGCAAAGCCAGAGGTGACTGGCGAATGAGCAAGCTAAGCTTCATCCGTCACTGTCTCCCGTCACCCCCAGGTGGGACCGTCTAGCTGCAGGAAAACACGCGCAGGCCTCCACTTGGTTTTGCATTATGGTGAGTTGTATAATTATTTCATTCTATATTACAATGAAATAAAAATAGAGATAGAGTATACAATAAATGTAATGTGCTTAGGAAACCATCCCCCCACCCCATGTCCATGGAAAAAGTGTCTTCCAGGAGATTGTCCCTAGTGCAAAAAATGTTGGGACAACAAAAGATCAGACTGAGACCTGGGAGTCAGGATGGTGATTGGGTACAGTGAAAATGACACAGGGCTTTCCTTGAACAATATGTGTCCAAGTGGCAACTCCTAAAAAGAATTACATGTTGGTTGTTTGCTTATGATCACTCTGGACCCCTCCAGGGCATCTGACCTAGTTGTGTATTGGGCAGATGTATAAAACGATACCTGAAATGTTCTTTTAGAGTACTGTTTCACATCTAAATGCTAGCAGGGGACAAGGAGGTGATGATGTGATGGAAATGAGGAGTAAGAAACATATCTGAAAATACTACTCATCATGTCTTCAAAAGTACGTGCATTCATCCATTTTCTTTTTCCTAAAACAGACAGCACTCTTGTCTTTTACTTTTCACTTTTTTGGAGATGTGGTCATACAGAAATTTTTTTTTTTTTTTGCTTTAAAAAAGCCAAGAGTACATATGTTACAATAAAAAATTCCTGGCAAGGCCATGCGTGGTGGCTCATGCCTGTATCCAGCACTTGGGAGGCTGAGGCAGGTGGATCACTTGAGCTCAGGTGTGTGAGACCAGCATGAGCAAGAGCTAGACCCCATCTCTATTAAAAGTAGAAAAAGTAGCCAGGTGTTGTGGTGGATGCCCATAGTCCCAGCTATGCAGGAGGCTGAGGCAAGAGGATCATTTATGCCCAAGAGTTTGAGGTTGCTGTGAGCTAGGATGCCACAGTACTCTATCCACCCCCAAAAAACAATAAAACAAATTCCTGGCTCTGCTTTCACTGTGGTTTACTGAGGGCACCTACCTCTATTTAATTTTAATTTGCAACTGGGCAGGATTTCTGATTCAGTGTTGTCAGATCTTCTGAATTTTTTTTTTTTTTTTTTGAGACAGTCTTGCTATGTCATCCTCAGTAGAGTGCCGCGGCATCACAGCTCACAGCAACTGCAAACTCTTGGATTTAAGTGATTCTCTTGCCTCAGCGTCCCAAGTAGCTGGGACTACAGGTGCCTACCCTAATGCCTGGCTGTTTTTTTGGTTGCAGTTATCATTGTTATTTAGAAGGCCTGGGCCAGGCTCAAACTCTCCAGCCTCGGTGTATGTGGCAGGCATCATAATCGCAGGCACTGCCCCTGCTTCTGAATTTTTAAGAGAAACTGAAAATTCAGAGTATTCATCTAAAAACTGCAGTATTCAAAAAAATATTGATGACCAAGTAAGGTTTAATCACAGAATTGAAAAGCTGGTTTTATCCTCAAAATTCAAACATGTAGTTTTTCACATGCCATGATCATCTTGATAGAGGAAGAGAAAGCATTTCATGAAGTTCAGCATCCATTTATCATAAAACTGCTCAGAAAACTGGGAATAGAAGGAAACATAATAAGGGGCAGCGACAAAACCCTACAGCCAACAGCACATTGAATGTTTTCTCCATAAGGTCAGGAACTAGTCAAGGGTGTCAACTTCCACCACTTCTTTTCAATTTTGTACTGATGTCCTAGAAAATTCAGTAAGTCTAGAAAAAGAAACAAAAGGCATTCAGAATAGCAAGAACAATAAAACTATCCTTATTTGCAGACAATATGATTCTCTACACATCAGAACAGAGAATCATAGGGAATCTACAAGGAAGCTTCTAGAACTAAAAAGTGAGTTCCGTGAGATTGTAGAAGAAAAGATAAATTTACAGAAATCAATGATATTTTCACATATTAGCAATGAACAAACACTTGTAATTAATATATTTCAAAAAGTACCACTTAAATTAGTCCCCATTTATATTGACTTCATCAATATAAATTCAACAAAAGATGTCCAAGATCTATATGCTGAAAACTGCATAATTCTGATGAATTACATCAAAGAAGACCTAAAGAAACAGAAAGATATGTTGTGTCCCTGGAGTGAAAGGCTCAATATAGTTGCAATATACTTGAGATAGCAACCATCCACAAACTGATTCAGAGATTTAATGCAATCTCAGTCAAAATCCCAGCAAGATTCCTTAGAGAATCATACTAGCTGATCTAAAACTTGTATGGAAATGTTAGAGAACTAGAATAACCAAAATAATTTTGAATAAGAAAAATGTTGGGGGGCTCACACCCAATGTGAAGGTATATTATGAAGTTGTAGTTGTCAAGACAGAGCAGTTTTGCTGGAAAATAGACACACAGGCCAGTGGAGTAGAACTGAAAACCCAGAAATGAGAGCAAACAAGTATTGTCAGCTTGACTTTTTGATAACAATTTAATGGTGAAAGGATACTTTTCTGAAAACACCGGATATTCGTACACACAAAAAAGAAAAAAACAAACGCTGACCCACACCTCATGTAAAAACATTGACTCAAAATGGATCACAGACCCAAATATAAGAGAAAATACTGTAAAACTCTTAGAAGCCCAGAACTAAACCTTCACGGCATCGTATTAGGCAATGACATTTTAGATGTGACATGAAAAGTGCTATATGTAAAATAAAAAAAAAATCAAGAGGGACAAAATGATGGCTTTTATTAAAATCAAACAGTTTTGTGCTATTTAGAAGATGATTAAGAGAATAAAAAGATAAAGCACACACTGGGAGAGATTATTTGTAAAGCAAAGGATGTGTTTCCAGAATATGTAAAGAATTCTCAAAATACAACAATCGGAAAATAAGGACCCAATTTAAAAACTAGGCAAAAGACTTAGACAGATACTTCTCTGAAAAAGTTATATGATGCCAAATAAACAATGAAAAGATACTCCATGTCATTTGTCACTAGGGAAAGGCAAATTAAAATCACCACGAGATACCACTGCTCGTCTATTACAGTGATTAAAATTTTAAAAAATACTGACAATATCAAATACCAGTGAGGACACAAAGAAAGCAGAATTCTCAGGCATTGCTGGTAGGAGTGCAAAATGGCATAGTCACGCTGAAAAACAATCGTGCAGCTCCTGCAAATGCTAAACACCCACACACTGAATGACCCTGCAATCCTAAATATTTATTCTGGAGCATGAAAACTTAAGTTTATACAAAAACCTGCCCTCAGATCTTTACGGCATCATTGTTCATAATTGCTGTCATTGTCCCTTTTGTGCTGCTGTCATAGAATATGTGAGATGGGGTAATTTATGAGAGAAACTTATTTTCTGACAGTACTGGAGTCTGGGATGTCCACGATCAAGGCTCGGGAAGATGTAGGGCCTGGTGAAGCCTTGTTCTTTCCATGTACAGAAGGCAGAAGAGATGAACGTTGCCTGAAGTCTTGTTTCTGAGAGTCTGAATTCCAGCCAAAAAAGAGGCGCCCCATGGCCTTAATCACCTCTTAATACTATCACATTGGCTGCACCTGATTTTGGAGGGGACATATTCAAACCATGGCAATCGCCAAAAACTAGAAATGGCCCAAATGTTGCTCAGGCAGTGAATGAATAACCACACTATGGTACATCCATACAGTGAAATAGGATTGAGCGATAAAGAGAAGCAAATTGTTGATTACACACAGCACAAAGGATCTCAAATACATGATGCTGAGTAAAAGAACTCAATCTCAAAAGCTATATCAAAAACTATATAGTTTTATTTCTATGTCATCCTGGAAAGGCAGAACCATGAGAACAGAGAACATAGCCACCGCCAGGGGGTAGAAACTGGGGAAAGGTACTTGAACACAAAGGGGAAGCAGAAAGCAATCCTTTGGAATGTCAAAATCATTCTGTATCCCGCCCGTGTTGATTACAAGAATCTATGTGTGAGTCACAACTCACTGAACTGTACACCAAAAAGAGTGACTTGCTCTGTATGTCAATTAAAAAAATTAACAAACTAATTTAAAAAGCAATGCATATGGGGGGAAAAGCTGAATGAGTTAAACAAACAACACAGATACTTCACAGGCCAAATAAAATCCATCGGTGGCCAAATTCTACCCGTGAAACTCGAGTTTGCAGCTCTGGATTTGGACAAATAGTCTGTTAAAAAGAGATTGTCCTTAAGACTTCATTCAATTCAGATTCTTAAAATGAGGCCCAGAGACAGACAGAAAATTGCTAAAGCCACACAGCTTATCTATGCGGAAAAGAAAGTCAGTTGCCTGTTCTTGCTCCTGGATGGTACGTGCTGTGATGCCTGTTGAATATCATGTTGCTTTCCAATAAACCCAGATGTGATCCTAAATATGACCTAACTCTCGAACACATATTTTTGAGAAAGAAAATTAAGGGCAAGAAATTAACTTCATGATTAAAAAAAAAAACAGGAGAAGGGAAAACTCCTTAAAGCTCAACATTTGCAAGGAGAAATAAAAATTATGAGCTCAAGAAATGATTTTAGTGACAGTATAGGTATAACAGACATAGAACGATTTAACTGTTGAAATAATTCTGTCAAAAAAATTAGCCGTGTTGCAGAGAAGGCTGCGGACCCTGGCGGTCCCGGCAGTCACCCGTCTGTGCAGGACCGCTATTGATTTTGAAACAATCTCGCTCATGATAAATGAGAATGCGCTTAGGAGAGGATTCGGTCACGAGAGCCCCCAGATCAATCAGCTTGTCAACAGGCAGACAAAATTCAATTTTTATTCTTAGTAAACTCTTATTTGGTGGCAGACCATCCTTTCTGTGGAAATTGCTTCACAAAAGCCGAGGGGCAGGCATGAGAACATGAAAAAAGATCATCTTTTCAAAGCATGTTCAAAGGGAAGATTTGGGGTTTGTGACCGGGAGTGAGAAAACAAGATCTGGGGACAGAGGCTGCCGCCACCCACCTTCTTTGCCCAACAGGACTAGTTAGGCCCAGCTCCCCCCACCCTCCTCACAGACTGGACCTTCCTGTCTGTGATTTGACCCAAACACCATGGAAGGAAATTCATTTAGAATGGGACCCCAGGCTTTGTAGAGGAAACGCAAAGACCCCATGGCAAAGCCAAAAGAAACTTCTCTTCCATTAGTTTAAACCACATGAAACTGCCACTTTAGTAGGTTAAAAAAAAAAAAAAAAGGTCAAATGTCAGCAATTGTATATGGTTGACACATGTGACTATTCTCTTTTCTTATTCTGCCATTGCCATGATATTAGAAAATTTGAGACACTTTTTCTCCTTATAATCTCTTCAAAACCACCTAAGAAATTAATTTCAGGGCTGGGATGAGGACTGAGGATGCTCGAGTGTCAGATCAAAGTTCTTACCAGTGTTCTGTGCTGGCTCTTCCCACACAGAGAGAAGTTCCTCCACTGGATGGGAAGCCCTCGGGCTACACCAGTGACTGGCCGGGACAGGCCGGACGCCCTGTGTGGGTCTTACGTTCTGCAAGGCCACACGGACATTAACAAATGGAAACATCAATCATGTAATTATGAGCATGCATCGTGCTACAAACAGACCTTCAGGAAGACCACAGGGCCAGTAGCAGATTACAGGGAACACTCGGAACAGGCGGAGAAGCTAATGGGCCCTGCAGGAATTTGCTCCTGCACTTCACCCTTGGGGACGGATGGGACTCAGAAGGCAGTGGGGAAGTGGGCCAGGTAGACCAGCAGGATCCTGCGAGATCATTCCAGAGTGTGCAAAGGTGCTGGGTGCGAATTGACACAGGTAGGAATTTGCTCATCACCGTTGCAGAGGCTGGGAAGTTCAAGGCCAGGGCTGCAGCAAGATGGGTATCTGGGCTCGTCCTCTATGAGGGTGCCCTGTCACTGCCTCCTGCAGAGGGAATGAGCTGAACGCTATGTCTTCATATGGCAAGTGAGCAGAAGGTCACCCAGGGTGGGGATGGGGGACCCATGTAACTATTGGGTCCCTCCAGCCCATTTACAAGGCACTGACCATGTCCCCAAGTGTGCCACCTCTTAAACGCCACTGCCCTGGGGATTAAGTTTCAACACTTGAATTTGGAGGGACATTCAGACCATAGCAATGTGTCATTTGCTATTTCCAGTCCTTTTTAAGAGATTCAGCCCACATGTCCCATTAGGAGTGTTTCTGGTTCGCTTCTGGTTCAACAATTGACGCTCGGCCATGCTCAGCCAGCTCCTCCTGGTGGGTCCCCAACCCCTTCCTCCACCTTGGTCCCGCTGAGTCCAGTGCTCCCTCTAAGGGCTCCCGGTGCCCTATGGCCCCTGCAGGGACTTTCAAACCCCACTCATGCTGCCATCAACACCCCAGGCCTACTGGGTGTAACTGTCCAGGACAGTGTATGTGGCTGTGAAGAAGTTTACCAGGCGTTTTCTGTGTTATGTGAAGACAGAACGCCGTTGTGTAGGAGAACTGCAGAGAACTGAGTCTTCCTTCAGAACATCAAGAAATCTGAGGTTACAGTATTCATCCTGCCTGGGGAAATCCAACCTGCAAGAACTAGAAACCAGCCACTGGGCAACACAGCATGTGTGTGACACCCGTTTCGTCCAGTTCAATGGAAGAACAGGGGGCTCCATCCAAGAACACATAGCCACTGTGTCCAAGTGCAAGGCCTGGATTGAGGCACGGTGGAATTTTTTTGCCCAGAGTTAAAATTAAGGCTGCCTTTTCCAAAGCTTTTGAATACTTTTCTCTAACCACTATGTACAGTGCATACTTTTGGGGGCTTCTGTTACTCGTTCCCGAAACTGTGCCAAAATGTCTTCTTTTCTGTTCCATGCTATGTCATTCTTTCCAAAAAAGTCAGGTCTCAAAAAAAAATTGCAACTATCCTAGTTAGGTCTATTTGAAGGAAGGGCAATGAAAAAAATAACTTGTTAACTAGAAAATCTGATAAATACGCAAAGCTAAATTAATTCCTGATTTTTAATATCATCCATTTGTGGGAGCTTTTAAGGTTAAAATACGCAGCTAATGGGTTTAACCATGCAAAGAGACTTACGATGCATAGAACCTTCATCCCTGGGCCTTATACTTCAGAGTGCCCCTCCTCTGGCTGCAGCACCACCAGGGCCCACCCAGAGCCCTGCCTTTTCTCTGGGTCACGTTCAAGCACACAGCCAGGGCCCTGATAATATCAGCCCTGGGCCTGCCTTCTGGGCTTTGCTTTTTTGACAGTGAATGTCACCACCAAGTAAGCCCACCCCTAGACCTGAGGGGGAGCCAAGAGGTGGCCCTTAGAGCGGGAAGAAACAGATTCCAAATGCAGGCCACGTTGTGCACGCTCACACACCAGAGCCTCCTGGCAATGTAGGAGAAGGGAGGCAGCGGGGGAGAAGGCAGGCAGCGGCAGCGGGGGAGTAGGCAGGCAGCGGGGGAGAAGGCAGGCAGAGCTGGAGGTTCCCTCTTGGGGAAGAGCCACCTGGCATTGGGCTGAGGTGAGGAGGTGTAAGGCATATTTGTCAAGGACAGAACACATTTAACAGCTTTCTAGCTCTATCTGTGATTTGAATACAGGTAGTCGACGGGCCTCCTTTACCCCACCAATGTTACAGGTGAGCCTGCACCGTTCCTGTCTGTGCTGCCACCGTTAACCACCTGCAGGTAGTGGCATAGCTGTCCCCAAACCCCGCTAATCCCCAAGAATGAGTCCTCAGCTTTTCAGTCTGGCTTCATAATCTTGAATTTAAAATTCCACATATTATGATCGAGTACTATGTGTCAGTATAAGGTATACATGACCTGGAGTGTGTGTGCAACACCTGCACACACAGTCTCACGTGACTTGGGGGTGGGGAATGCATTCAGAGGAACTCACCGTGGGAGAGCCTGACCTGACGGTGCTGCCCACTACACCCCCGGCCATCTGTGCAGCTCTTGCCCCTAGACTATAACCCCGTAAGATGTGAAACTGTGTTGAACAATGCAGGCGAGTGTAACACAGTGCCAGGTATGTGTGTGTCTAAACATATCTAAACACAAAAAAGGTGCAGTAAAAACACTGCGTAAGAGAACTAAAAACTGGTGCACTTATTTCGAGCACTCTCCGTGGATGAGGCGTCCAGGACTGGGAGTCGCTCCGGGTGGGAGGGGAGCACACGAGAAGGCCCAGGGCGTTAGTCTGCACCCCTGCAGATTCACAAACACCGTCCACTTAGGCTACCCCGGAAGGAGGCAAACCATTTTTTTTCTTCAATAACAAGTTAACCCTAGCTGACTGAATGACCACCACTATTTGTGCAGTACATCGCTGAGTGAACGCCGTTATACAATGTGCCATGTGTGTATATTTTCACATGATTAAAAAGTATGTACTACATGTTTACAAACTCACAGGATTAAGTGGTCTTTGACAACTTACCTATACATTCCAAATTAGGTTTGTCTCAGGAAAAAGTCAGACGACATGTGATGTCTCAGCATGTGAGGTTAGGAGTGTCACTGATCAGGAGCAGAATTGGACATCACCAGCAGACTTTCCACGTGGAGAAGATTAGAGACGGCTCCAATCGTTATGGATATTTTTGTCTCATCGAATACTTTGTAGAAGGGGACAGCACGTGTAGGATGCCACCAGCGACGTCTAGAGATGCCTTCAGATATGCGAGAAGCTTCTAACACAGAGCTGCCTTGGATGAGAGCTAACCTTTCCTTCTGAGCGTCAGAGCCCTGCCCCCCAGAGTTCAGATACCCCGCTCGATCTCTTCCAGAACTCTTTCTGTTCCAAGCTTTTCCTCAGAAGTGACAGTGGAAGGGAAGAGAACAGATGGCACGGAGACTGAAAATCACAGGAAACTTGGAACAAACCGACAGCTTTGAGGACACAGAGCATTTTGCTGCTCTGGTTCTGTAGGAAACGGACAAAGTATCTCATTTCAGAGCTGCGTTTTAGCGTGAAAAATGACCCATATTCTTTGTCCATTAAACTATTAGTACATCCTAGCATTATAGGTCTTAATAACATTTCCTTAAATAACTGTGAAAGCCTGTTAGCTCTATTTCTTCCAGAAAAGGAAGAAACTAAAAAGAGAAAAATATAACATATTGAACGCAGGGATAGAGTTAATTAAAATTGTAAATGTCAATAATGATATCTGACATTTCTTTTCAACAATAACCAATTATTGTAAGCATTCTCCCAATAGCTATTAAATCTATCCCTACAAACCTCGTTTCTTCATATTTGGATTATCTAACACAGATCATCCATCCTCGCCACTTCCATTAGTCTATGTATAAATATATATTTGGGCAGTGGTCTGGTTTATGTTTGGTTCTAATTAGAGTATCACGTTCCATGTTGAAAGCAATATTAGGTTACATTGAGGAAACAGGAATATTATATGTTAAAAACCAGAATAAAGCCACACATCTGGTATATTTTAGTTGTGGGATATGTAATATGTCTATCTTTTGCAAATTCTGTCTACTGGAAACCAAAAGGAACAACTTTAGGAAGTGTTTCCTTTCTGTTGAAATGTGAGGCTTATACAGAGAGCTGGTGAATGGGTTGCAAATAGATGTGAAAAATTAATAGCTTTGGAATAAGGAGATTAAGGCCTGCAGAAGAAATGATTCCAGCTCTGAAGGGAGCACAGCTCAAAATACTCATGGCCTGGGGAGAGTTTACTCTGCAAACAGGCCAGAAGTATAGCCGGTGGACTCCAAGATGCTGGGAGGTGCACCAACCTGCAGCCGTGTCCAGAAAGGGAGACACAGCTCTGCGTGGGAAGCGGTCCCTGCGGCTTATTCCAAACACAGTCCTGTTGGGCAAGATGTACAGTCTCCAATGAGATGAAGATTATTCTTGGTGGAAAGAAATATGTAGCTGTCTACTGGGGTGTGTGAAACCCTCCAGATGAGTTAGGTAAGGGCCATTCAGCTGAACAGGACTATTTCAACATGGTACTCAAAGACAAGAAACACACAGAAAACAACATTTTAGGAGTCCAGATTTATCAATAATCTTGAAATATCATTTAATCACCAATAAGACCTTGTGGAACACAACCATGGTGACTTCCCTCTTGTAGAAGAGGACGTCAGGTGTGGGGAAGACCATGAAATCTGTCCCCAGGGAAACTCAGTGAAGGGTAGAGAGAGGCTGTTCACAAACCCCACTCCGGCCTTTCATCCCCTGCTGACCGTACCAAAGTCATTCTCATTTCTGTGTCTCAAACCTGCCAAGGTCCTTCCTGCTTCTGAGTCTTTCCAGCCGGTGTTCCCTCTACTGGAAGATGGCCCCTGTGTGTGGTTGTGGCTCCACATCAGCGTCCTTCCCTGGGTCTCCTTGCTACAGTAGCCCCCCAGCCCTCTCCCACAGACCAGCTGCTCTGTACCACTATAGTCGGTTCATTTCCCTTCTCAGCACTTCTCTCTGAAACTTTCTTTCTTGTGTGTGTGTATACTAGGAGATTGTCAGTCAGCTCTACTAGAAAACCAAGTCTTTGAGGGCATGATTCTTGTGCACCTGTATCTTTGCCGGTATTCCCAGAAGCTGGAGCACTGCTGAGTACACAGTGGGCACCAACTCAGATAAATGGATGAATAGGAGAGGCTTCCAGCTCAGGTTTAGCTAAATCTAAAACCTGAACTTCATCTGTTGCACCGACCTGGCTTCTTTGACCAGAGAACAGAAGCTTTGATGTAAGTAACGTGAGGTCAGACACTTAAGTCCATGAAAAACTGCTGTATGCCTCACTGCTGAATAGCACTACAGTTGCCGTCCAAGTCCTCCCCTTGGGAAGCTGTGCACCAGGCCAGCGCCTCGTCCACCCTGCAAAGTAATTCTGGAACTGTTTTTCTGGAATGCCATCAGAGTTATCATCATATGAAATCTGACAGCTAAGTTTGCAAAGAAGTGCTTTGAGGGGTGGATGAGGTCCTGGCTCGGGTGTACAGCCTCCCTAGGGGAGGATCTGGGAGGGGACCTCAGTGATGTTCAGCAATGAGGTAGGCAGCACTTGTCTCTAGGATGAAACTCATTATCTGACCTTGTCTACATACTTGCACAGTAGCTGAGGGAGTGTTCTGGAAGGGAGGTCGTTAGCACTTTTTCCTTGATTTCTGTGAGTGCCAAGTGAACAAGCGTCCACTCTGAAACTGAAGGGAAATTGGGATTTACGAAAAATGCCACTTATATTTTATAATCCCCTAAGATAGACAAAAGGGAAATTTGAAAAGGGAGTAAACACATCAGAAAGCCTCCCTTTTTCTCCATGTAGATCAGCCAAATATGAGCTAATATTGTTTGATTCAGTTTACGGAGCAGTTGTCACGGGTGTCACCCCAGTCACGTGGCCACTCAGAGCATCACATTGACACCCCACTGTTGAGATCCTCATGCTCTTCTGGAAAGAAACTGAAGCTCAAAGGCATGAAGCAACTTGACCAAAGCCACACTGTTTCCAGTTAGCTTTGTGAGGACTGAATGTTAGTGCTTGCTGCTGACTCCAGTGCCTACGATAATCTGAAGTATTGGAAACCCTTCAGATCTGTTCTGGGATTGCAAGGAAGACCCCACAGGCCAACCGAGGTCCTAATGGCATCAATACAGCTGCACCTGGACCACTGAACTTCTTAGCGGTGCCGAACACTCATAGTGTAGAAGTTGTCTACAAAACAGAGAAGAGAGGCAACTGCAAACCTCTCGCGACAGCTCATTCTTAGCTTCGTGCTTCCCCTTACCAAAGGATCCCAAGTCAGTTTTGCATAAATCTTTGGCCACCAACCAATAATTTTGGTTTTGACTGTTGGGAAGGATTTTCCAGTAACTCCTAAAGAATAAAGAGGCTGACCTTCAATCTTCTGGATTCCGAGTCTCTAGTCTGTCTGAAGAGGGGCACATTGACATTGTGTTTATTATCCTCTGATGACTTCGCTGGCCCAGTGTGCTTGCAGGAGTGGTCTTTCCAGAAGCCCGGAGTGCCTGGCACGATGGCCAGTCCCTGTGTCACCCCCATGCCTCCTAGCAGTCCTGAAAATGCACATTCATTTCATTCGCTCTCTACTTTCTATCCCTGTGGCCCTACCAGGTGCAGGAACATAACTCATAAGAAATATTAACATTTAGCTGTTTATCATGGAGCTTGCAAAACAGAAAAGCAATAAAAGTACAGGCATGCTCACTCAATTACCATCGAAATAGATATCACAAAAATTATTCAGTGTCAGAAATCTAATTTTGTATGATATTTCTATATATTTCCACTGCTAATTTTTCTTCCCTCCAGTATTGGTGAATTAATATGCTTCAAATGCCCCTCAAGCTACCCTAGAAAAAAAAATACTACTTATTTAGTTGAGCTACCCAAATCCATTAGACAAATTTCCTTTACAGCAAAGCATTGATGAATGAAACGTCTCATGCTAATGTAAGAATAATCAATTTAGAATGCTTATGACAATTAACAAAGCTGAAGATACGCCTTGAAGGCTCCATGCTTTGTCAGCCCTGATTTGGATTAAACTTGTGCTAATGGGATCATTTTTCTTCCAAAAGGTATTCTTTTTAGGCAGACCTATCAATTAATATGAATTATGCATGTATAAAAGTACTAATGTCATTAATTAGACAAATTAATTTTTATGATGCAGTGGATAGACTAACACTAGATTATATGTGATAACTTCCCCCACGGCCTCCACCAATTTGAAATAAATGAATAGTTTATATTTGTGTGCTTTCTGCAGACTCAATCAGGATTAATCAGTACAGTCTGTAGGCGGGAGATGGCTGAGATGCAACGTATTCTTGATGGGATTCTTATCCAGAGGGGTCACCGCAGAGAACAGAACCCAGATTACAATAAGGAGAAACTTTAGAACAATGTAACGTGGGATCTCAGGGGAAGTTAGTAAACTTTAAGCATTTGTTCTGGCAAACTTTTATTGATTATCTTCCTGAAATTTATATGCTATATGTCCAAGTGGACTAAAACATACAAATACAAAATAAAGAACAGGGTGGGGGGAAGAGCACTTTCAAATTTGATTGGCACACTATTTATCTTCTAACTCTAGATCTAAATTGTTTCTTTTTTTTTTTTTTTTGAAACTGAGTCTCACTTTTTTGCCCTCGGTACAGTGCCGTGGAGTCACAGCTCACAGCAACCTCAAATTCTTGGGCACAAATGATCCTCTTGTCTCACCCTCCCAAGCAGCTGGGACTACAGGCACCCACCACAATTCCCAGGTATTTTTAGAGATGAGGTCTCGCTCTGGCTCAAGTTGGTTTCCAACTCGTGAGCTCAGGCAATCCACCCACCTCAGCCTCCCAGAGAGCTAGTATCACAGTCATGAGCCACCTTAATTGTAACTTCTTAATCTGATATTAGCTATGTTCCTCCTTAAATCCATGAGAATGTTTATTTCCTCAAGCCTAGTAAATTACTTAAAGTGTATGATGGTGGACCATGTGTGGTTCAGGCTTTGTGAAGTTACTTGCTGCATTTGTTTCCAACGTTTATGTCCCTCCAAAATTCATATTGAAACATACTCCCGAAAGCAATAAGATTAAGAGTGGAACCTTTAGAGGGTGGTAGATCATGGAGGTTCCTCCTTCATATGTGGGATTACCACTCTCACAAAAGAGGCCTCCACAGTGCTTCTTACGTTTACCCTTCCGCCTTCAGCTCCATGTGATGTAGGTACAAGGCGCCATCTTGGAAGCAGGGAGCCCTTGCCAGACACTAGATCTGCCTGATCTTGACCTTGGACTTTCCCACCTTAGAACTGTGAGCAGTAAGTTTCTGTTGGTTATAAATTGTTCTGTATGAGGGATTTTGTTACAGCATCTGGATGGACTAAGACATTAGCCATGGTCTTCTTCACCCATCTTACAGTAAGGCATATGATTGCCATAAAGTTGCCACCACTAGAAAAGCAAATCTAAAACGCTTTGACTCATTTTATTCTTATTTATCCTTGTATTGCTCGTTTTACAGGAATGTGAAAAAACATGGATCTTATTTTAATTTCTGCAACAGGGATGATTGATAGTGTTGATTATGATTCTAGAGTCAAATCAGTTCATCCCGTCAGGGCAAGTCTGGTGAAATTACACCAGGCTGATGTGATCTAGATAAGGTCTCAAAGTTGGGTACAAGAGGTGAAAAGTGGTCTCTCACTCAAGATTTACAGTTTCTGCCCAGACGGTGGTAAATGTTCAATCACTGTGGGCTGGAAAAAAATAAGCAGAAATTTTTCTTAGCTAAGGATTTGCAGAGGCTTTATAAAACATGGGCCATCACAGATATGGGAAGGCATAAAAAGAGGCAGAGAATCCCAGATTCGGATCGTGCGTAAGCCACGTCGTGGCTGAGTGATGTGGGTGGCGGTGAGTGGCGATGCTGTCTCCTTTGTTGAACATCTCTAAGACCCCATTGAGATTGTGTGATCAGAAATATAACACAAGATTGTTTCCATATCTCTACTGCTTGGCATAAAAGGTAATGTAAACTCGTAGATGAAATGTTGCTTTCGTTCATAATCAAGTATCTCTATGCACAAATAAACTAATGGGTAGAATAATGGACTTACAGCCTGCTAAGAAGAGGGGACTTGGCGTCTCATTCTCCACTCAATTCTGATCATAATTTCATCTTTTTATGGTAAGGGGTAGATTGTGGGGACAGATAATGGGGCCTGAGCCAGATCACCTAGATTTAATTCTCTCTCTTATCATGCACTAGCAGGGTAACCTAGGGCAACATTTGAAAGCTCACTTTCCTTGTCCGTGAAATGAGGAGAATGACAGGGTTATCCTAAATCAAAGAACCAAATTTGTTAAAACTTGCAAAATGTTTAAAACAAAGACTGGCACATAGCCTGCTAGTAACCAGTAAATAAAAATAAAATTTATTTGACATCTAGTATGCTCTAGATGCCTTGTAGATAGTATCTAATTTAAGCTACATTACACTCTAGTGAGGTCAGTGTAAATGAACCCATTTTACAGATGGGGAGACTGAGGCTAAGAGGGTCCATCTTGCTCAGGACCACCCAGCTAATCAGTAGATGGGGAAGGATTGGGTCTCAGGGTAACCTAAGAAGTTATAACACAGAGGTATGTTAAGGAGAAAAGGAAAGGAGTTGGAAGGGGAAACAAACTGTCAGGGAGTTTTCAGTTATCTCTTCATTTTGAGGAAATAGCCAGGGAGATGGTGCAGGTCGTGAAGGTGCATATTGGGTGGAAGGGGGTAAAAATGACAGGTACTCTAGCCACCAGCTAGGGCACCTAGCCAGCGGGAGCATTACTGTAATAACCAAGGCCCCTGTGCCTGCACCAAGCCCCCTACCCCTGCTACTAAACCCCAAACCCATAGATTTAAAGGAATATAACAAACTCTTTACCCTTCAAAGGGGAAGTGTTTTGCGTCTCAGCCCCAACCCCCACCAGGGCAGAGGAGCTAAATTCTGAGGGAGGGGTATGTTCTAAGGAAGGGAGGGGTGTGTTCTAAAGCCCCTGGTGCAATACCCGCTGGTGGAAAGTCCTGAGTTCCTAGGAACCTTACCCAACTCTTGTGCCTTGTGATGTATCTTGTGATTTATGAACCAATATGTACCCCCCACCCTGCGACCCTGCCTTAATTGCTATGATTAGCTTCTGTATTGCGCTAGCTTGCTTTGCTGACCACGCAAGAAAAATAGTATAAAAGGATTGCCCACCTGGCAATTGGGGCTGCATGCCTTTATGGTATCAGCCCTCTGCAGTTGTAATAAATTTTATCAATTATTGCATCAAAGTGGGGTCCATCTTTCTATCTCCGTGACCAGTTTACTTCATTACTAATGGGATAGGTATTATTAATATCTTCATTTCATAGATTTGCTAAGTAATTTATCTTAGATCATAGAGGTAACACACCCACTGTCTTATTCCTCAGCCTCTATTATTAACCCTTACACTACTGGCCTAAAGATTTATTAATAAGTAATTAGATACCAGTTGGGGATGCCAGATACAGAGCACTCACCTTGGAGTCACTGGTCCCATCTCACCTCTCTCGTCTTATTGTTCTCTGTGGTCATCAAGATTCTACAGTCACCGGTCACCTCTCACTCTTTTCTGGAAGAGGAGAAACAGCAGTTTGTAGAAGCTGAGACTACTCCCCGTGTGAAAGGAACCAACTTGATCTGGAACAGCAAAACGATGGCTGGTTGTGACCAGGAAGAGTCTCGTTTTGTACTATCTGTCAAGCTTCCTCAGATGGCACACAATAATCCAAATCAAATTTACAGACCTTTGCACCATCTGTGATGGCAAGTCCATGTCCATGTCTCAGCAGGCTGAGTTCTTAGCGCAGGTAGCCGTGTTTGCTGGTCTAGTCCTTATCTCTGTTCATATTACTCACTCTTAGCCAATGACACGACAGTCCTGGGCTTTCGTCAGAACAGAAAGTGTCAGCTGTTGCTGTGGTCCCAACCCTTGGGCTGCAGACTGGTGCCAATATGTGGCCTGTTGGGGACCAGGCTGCACAGCAGCAGGTGAGCAGAGGATGAGCAGTGAACGAGTGAGTGAAGCCTCGTCTGTGTTTACAGCCACTCCCCACCACTCGCACCTCTGTCTGAGCTTTAGATTCTTGTAGAAGTTCCAACCCTACTGCAGACTGCACACATGAGGGGTCGAGGTTGCATGCTCCTTGTGAGACTCTAACACCTGATGATCTCAGGTGAGCTGAGCCTGTCATGCTGATGCGGAGGAGGGCTGCAAATATGGATAATCAATAGCAGAGAGGTTTGCACAGAGACCACAATACATCAATTGCTTCCAGGCTGGTATCAAAACCATTCCCCTTGCCACCCTGCTGGTCTGTGAAAACTTGTCTTCTGTACAACCAGACCCTGGTGCCAAAAAGGTTGGGGACAGCTGAGCTGTCAGGATGATGTAAGCTCTGAGCTTTGGGAGGGGTGGCTCGGGAATGGAGCTAGTGCACGAGAAAGCAGAACCAGGAGATGGGGATGCATTGTTGCCAGAAGCCAGATAACCCTAGACTTTTCAGCTATGTGAACAAAAAAATTACCAGTTTTGTTCACCAAATCTCTATCACTTGCATCTGACGGAGCTCAGCATGAAAAAAGAACAACGGTTTCTAATAGCAGAGTTTGATATTAACTTGAATTCACAGATTCCCTGAAACAGTCCTGGAGACCTGTTCTCTGTATGAAGCTACCTTGTAGTTTGCTTCCTTTTCCTTTGACACGTCCATTTCAAGACATGAAATTCTTGGGTGCCTATCACTTCAGACGCAACATTAATAGTGTTTTAATCAGATTTGTTGACCTCCTTTTTTGGTTGTTGTTGCAAAAAGGATTGCATAACTTCCTAACTGAAGGTGGGGAAGGGTCTCTTGGGAGAGTGAAATTACCACTGATCTATGTGGTTCAGTTACAGGGGACACATATTCAAAGGAAATGGTCCCTTAAAAACTGGAATGTGTCTACATTTCTTCCTCCCTTGGTGTCTACAATTCAGTTATCAGTGAAACCCTGATAGTCTGTATTTTGTAATTATTCTGAAGAAGAAAAGATTCCTAAGTAAGTAAGATCAGTAAGATTAACAATTTTCCCGTTAGTCATTCATTGTATCCCATGTGAATATGTAAGCATTGAGGGGTGCACCTGCCATCCTTGCTATCATTGTGAGGACATTGCCATTGACATGAGGAGAAAGGACCAGCTGTAACCATGGAAAGTTTGGGTCACTGAGGCCCTTTTACATGCAACGTTTCACCAAGACATTATCCATTTTCAGGCTATTTTTGCTTGCCCTATAACTTCTAAATAACACAGTGGTTAATATTGACATCTTTAGAATCTGATACCCTGAACCACATCCTTGCTTTATCACTTCTTAGCTGCAGGCAAGAAACCTAATACATTCCTTTTGGAAAGACGTTTG
>CAUYRH010158965.1:0-31229 GCA_963574655.1 Perodicticus potto | reverse complement strand
GGGTTCAATTTCAATCTTCTACAGGTCGCCAGCCAGGTTTCCCAGCACCATTTGTTAAATAGGGAGTCTTTCCTCCACTGAATGTTTTTAATTGGCTTTTCAAAGATCAAATAGCGGTAAGAAGTTGGGTTTATCTCTTGGTTCTCTATTCTATTCCAAATATCTACCTCTCTGTTTCTGTGCCAGTACCATGCTGTTTTGATCACTATTGATTTATAGTACAGTCTCAGGTCTGGTAGCGTGATCCCTCCTGCTTTGTTTTTATTTGTAAGTAATGTATTGGCTATTTGAGGTTTTTTTTCTGATTCCATATAAACCAAAGCAATATTTTTTCAAGGTCTTTAAAATATGACAGTGGAGTTTTTTTTTTAATTCATTAGTTTCTTGAGACAACTTTAGAATTACTCCTTGGAATTCTATTTCTATCTTTTCTTCCATTCTATTTATCTTATTGGCTATCCATATTCTGAATTCTGTTTCTGACATTGCTGCCATTTGTCTATGCGTGGCATCTTTAGTTGTATCTCCTTTGTCATTTCCTGGAGGGGTTGATCTACTCTGGTTATTCATATTGCCAGAGTTCTTCTGTTGGGTCTGCATGATGTTTATTTTCCACCATTTGGTTATTAGAACTGGTAGGGTGAGATTGAATTGGGGTTCCCAGGTAGTAGAGATAGCCTCTTACCGAAGTGCTAGGCTTTGTGGCTTATCTCCTATAACCTTACAAAGGCCCCTTTCAGAGTTTTGGCCAGAGACTCTGAAGGCCTACTTGGTGAGATAGGGTAAGCTAGCTGTTTTGATATCAGCTAACCTCTACCCTATCCTAAGAAGCCACAGTATTAGATTTAAATTTTGACTGTGAAGAGATACAAACATCTGCTGTGCCCAGCCCCCACCCTTCAGTTCTTTTCTGCTACAGAACTTCAAAGGTCAACCTCAGAATGTCCCCTAGTGGACATCCCCAGACATGGGTTCCAATTAATTGTCTCAGGCAGTGCAAACCCTGCTCAACAGAGAGGGATTCAAGGGTCTCCAACATCACAGAACCAGGGATCCACATCCCCACCTGCCAGTCCCAGTCCACACTGTTGTCTGCTTCTCTGCTCACAGGCCCAGTTGGAGCCAGGGGCCATGGCATTGCCCACCAGTCTCAGTCCATACCCAGCTAGCCTCTGCTTGCCAGACCCATTGGAGTCAGGGGACCACGGCCCTGCCTGTAAGTCTCAGTCCACTTCCTGGGAAGCCTCTGTTCACAGGCTTTGTTGGAGTCAGGGCACTGCACCCTGCCTGCAGGTCTCAGTCCTTACTCAGTAAGCCTCTGCTCACTGCCCCACTGGAGACAGGGGACCACACCTTTGCCCTCAGGTTTTGGTTCACACCTAGCAAGCCACTGCTCGAGGGTTCTGTTGGAGTCAGGGGACCATGCCCTTGCTCTCAGGTCTCAGTGCATACCTGGTAAGCCTCTGCTTAGAGTCCCAGCAGGGAGTGGAGAAAAGACCTGCCTGCTGAACTCAGTCCACATGGGGCAACCATTCTCACGCTGTGGGTGCCATCAGAGCTGGGGGTTCTGCATCCCGTCCCACCACACACAGCCTGAACCGAGGGTCAATACCACCACTGGCTGGGCATAGTCATAACTAGGAGACTGCTCCTCCTCCTGCTGAGCCTCCCTTTCTTCCTGCACCCTCTTTCTTCCCTATTAGTCACAGATTTCATCACAAATGAAACTCAGTAAGGCAGTGATTCATGGTCCACACTATTTCCGGATCTCTCAGGAAACGGCCAAACACTCTGCACCTGCAGGGGGGAAGAACTTCAGACCACCATGTGAGGAGGGAAAGGTGGACTGGGAGTTTGGACTTGTAGGGGAAAATATCTGTTCAATTGTATGCCTGGTGGGGTGGTGTCTAGGTTCACAAGTGGGACTCCCTGGAGAAAGAGACCTGGTGTTTAGTAGCTCTCTCCAGTGAGGTAAAATGAGAGGTCTTTTGTTCCCTGCTCACTTGCAGATAGCCTACAGTCAACCTCCTGCTTGGGGGGAGGGGTTTCTTGTCCTCTAGTTGATAGGCTTTATACCTGCAATTTGTTTTCTTGAATGCTCTTCCTTGGAATTACAGCTTGCCAAACTTCTTTCTTGGCTCAGCTCTCCACCTTTGGCTTTATAGAGTCTGATTCCATTCAGTTTTTCTCCCTCTGGTCAGGAGCCTCTGCTGAGGGTTGCTACTGGTCAGCCATCTTCCCAGAATTCCTAGTGTGCTTATTTTATAAGAGAGGAAATTGAGGCTCAGAGATGTTGAGCAACTCAACTCATCACAGCTAATAAGTGGTGGATCTAGGATTTGATCCAGGCAGCATAACTCTCCACAAGCCCCTTTACATAGTCTCCCTTTCTAAGTTATTAGCCCTCCAAGTACAGACTTCCATCCCTTCTGAGACAGCAAAGGCCTTATGTGCTGGTGTTTGGAAGTCATAATTAAAAATTCATGTTTATTAAATTCCACGTAGTAGTCAGTTGGGTGTAGAAACCACACAATTCCAATGGCTTTAATGTCTTCTTGATCCCAGTTGGTGTCTACCCTAAATTAAAATACCCTGAAGGTACTGCTCTCTTAATTAACAATTTGCCTTGTTAACACTGTAAAAGTTTTCCTTGTTGCACAGTGGGGTCGTGCCAATTAAAGAGATGATGTTGAGCAGGAGGGCAGTACATACAAACCTGCTAAGAAATGGAGGCTCCTCTTGCCTGCTGTAGTCCCTACATTTCTGCTGGGAGGTCACTGACACAGAGGACCTCCTGAGCCATGGGATGACAGCTTCCCCCACATGGCAAATAGCTACTCCATGCTATGGACTACCTACAGAGTTTAGGGACACAAGTTTGAAGCTGTTGAGACCTAGGTGTAAGTTCTGTCCCCTGTCAGTGCCTCAGTTTCCTTAGCAGTAACATGGGATGGTACAGTGTCTGCTTCATGAGCTGAGATGAGGTTCATATAAAGTGACACTTAGTATAGGTCTTGGTGCTTAGTTATGGAAGCTCTTCTCCCCTATTCCCTCTATCTCCTCTATGAAAAATTTTTTATGCTTTTTGACCAACCAGCACCACTATGTTTTTTCTAGCGTCAATTATTCCCTCTCCCAGGGAGAAGTCAGAAACTCACTTTACCATCTTCTTTGTCATCTTGTGGCGCAACTCTTGGACCCAATTCAGAAGACTTGATTTCTTTTCATTTTTGTAAAATTTTTATTGATGAATAAATAGCACACACATAGAAAATGACACAAAGCACAAATATACTGCTTGTTACAAATTAACAAAGTGAACATGTTCCTGTAACAATTGCCTGAAACAAGAAACAGAACATTACCAGCCCCCAAGAAGACCTCATTGAGCTCCCTCTTGACTTGTTGAGTGTAGGCTAGTTTTGCTAATTTTTGAATAAGTTTGAATAATTTTTTGCTAAGTTTTGCTAACTTTATATACATGGCATTGAACAATGTGTGGTTTCTTTTGCATCTGGCTTATTTCACTCAACATTTTGTTTGTGAGATCCATCCATCTTATTGCATGTGATTGTAGTTCATTCCTTCTCTTTGCAGTATAGTATGTATTCCATTGTGTGAACACATCATGGTTTATTTTTCCATGTAACTGTTGATGGGAATCTAGGTTGTTTCCATTTTTCAGTTAATACAGATAGGACTGTTATGAATATGCTTATACATGGTTACTGGTGAATACATGTATGCATTTCTTTGGGGCATCTATCCAGGAGGAGAGTATTGAGGTTATACAGGTGATTGGCAAATGCTATGAAACCATTTTATGAAGTGTTTATAGCCATTTATTCTGTGGTCAGTAATATATGAAAGTTATAATTGCTCTAACCCTTGATGTTATTACTGTCTTCTTTAATGGTAGCCTATGATGGGAGTGAGAGATATTACATTGTACTTTTAATTTGCATTTCCCTCATATCTAAGGACCTTTTCGTGTATTTATTGGCCATTTGGATACTGATTTTATAAACTTTCTGTTCATGAGTTTTGCCCACTTTTTCTCTTGGGTTATCTGCCTTTTTCTTATTAATTTGTAGAAGTTCTTTTTATACTTTGGATAAAAGTCATTTTTGATTTTGCAAATATCCATTCCCATTCTATTGATTGTCTTTTCATTCCCTTCATGGTATCTTTTGATTTCTATCAATATTTGTAATTGCAGCCCAATTTGTTAATATTTCCCCTTTAGTTAGCATTTTTGTGATCTACTTAAGAGAACTTTGCCTACCCTAAGGCCATGAGAATATTCTCCTATGTTTTTGTCTAAAACATTTATTGTTTAACTTTGCACATTTAGATGTATAATCCATATGGCATTGAGTTTTGTGTATGGTGTGAGGTAGGGTCCAAGGTCAGTTTTTTCCACATACAGATATCCAGTTAACCCAGCACCAGTATTTGAAAATAACATCCTTTCCCTTCTACTTGCAAGGATACCTATGTTATAAGTCAGGTAACTATACATATATATATATATGAGTCTATTTCTGGATTCTGTATTTTGTTTTATTGGTCTATATATCTCACCTTCAGGAAACTTTCCTGTGAAAAGAGGTTTGTGAAGAAGGAGGTACTCCAAGGAATGCATTTTTAGTGATAATTATGGGAAAGGCAGAGAAAAATCCACCCACCTTCTGGAGGTAGCTGTGGCAGAATCCTAGAGTGTCGGTGGTATGAATTATGGTGTTTCTGTGGTATTGGTCATAGTGTCTCCCCTGGAGCAGTGCAGGGGTATTAAAATGGGCATTTCCCTTGGCCATGTAGGCTTGAAGCTTAGTTCTCTGTTCCATCTATAAGGCTGAATGCAAATCATTTGATACCTCTGTGCTTGCCTTCCCCTGTAATCAATTTGCCCCTGTGTGTGCTCCTTTCTCAGTATGCTACGAAATACAAGGTCTCCTTGTAATACTTTTATACACTGCTCACTGCAGTTTAATATATGAGACACCGCCTCATAGTCTAGGGGTTCGAAATTATCTCAAAGTAATTATTTCCTAGAGGGCTGGTAGTAAAGACTCTGTCACAGAGCTATAGATGTTGCCATCAGTCAGCCTCTGGGGAGATATTGGGAGAATGATAACTGGAGCAAATTGGGAACTGGTGAGTGTCTGCATGCAGCTGCTAGGTCTCCACAGAGGGAGGCAGGCTTGGTGGCCTGTGGCAGGTTGCCTTTGTGTGTGTGGTGGAAGTGGGAGTGAACTCTTTCTGTACCAAAGAGCTGGAGATGTGGGTCTGAGGCCTGAGTGGCATGTTGACTTAGCTCAGCTCCAGTGTCATGGGATCCTTTAGTCCTTACCTTAGATCCCAGATAGCTTTCCATATGCCTCAGGCCAAACCCCTCACCTGTGTTTGCAAAATAATAATAGTTGCCATTGTTGAGCACTCACTATGCCTGAAGGAGTCTGCTCATTCTTTTTATGAATCATCTTATTAATCTTCAGAGTGATCCCAGGATAGATTTTCTTTTATTAGTCCCTATTTTATAACTGAGGAAACCAAGGCTTGGGTAACTTGCAAAGTCACACAGCTAGTCAATGGCACAGTCAGGGTTTGAACCCAGGGGGGAGTTTTTTACTTTGATTTTTCTGACTTCTTCCATCTCTGACCTCTAGATCCTCGTCTAAAGGGCTCATCTGATTAGTTCAGGCTCACCTAGGATAATTTCCCTTATGAGTAACTTAACATCAATTGATTAGGAACCTTAATTACATCTACAAATCCCTTTACCTTTGCCATATAATGTAGGCTTATCAGAAGAGTAAGAACCATCCTATTCACAAATCTCAGCTCTATTAAAGGTGAGGAGAGGCTCAGCACCTGTAGCTCAGTAAGTGGGGCACCAGACACATACATGGAAACTGGCAGGTTCAAGCCCAGCCCTGGCCTGCTAAACAACAATGACAACTGCAACAAAAAAATAGATGGGCATTATGGTGGGCCCCTATACTCCCAGCTACTCAGGAGGCTGAGGCAAGAGAATCACTTAACCTGAAGAGTTTGAGGTTGCTGTGACACCATGGCACTCTACTGAGGGCGATGTAGTGTGACTCTGTCCCAAAATAAATAAATAAATAAATAAGTAAATAAATAAATACAGGTGAAGAGATTACTTACACATGAAATGTACAGAAAGTGACAGGGGTCTTGGGGGCCATCAGAATTCTATAGAATTCTGTCTATATATAATAGAATTCAGTTTAAAAAGTTGGTTCTTGGTTTGAAACCACGAAGAATTGATTTAATAGGAATAGTGGGCCCAGAATGCATGTTTTAGCAAATCCCTTCAGCTATTTTGAGACTCTCTGAGTTACACAGATCTGAGCTTGACTAGTAGCTCTTCCACTTATGGGCTAGGAGAACTCCAGACAACTATTTGTCTCTGAGACTCAGCTTTGTCATTTGTAAGGTGAGATGGGCAAGCCCTACCTCACAAGACTATAGAGAGGATTCCATGTGACTGCATATTGGTAGCTTTCTATTGTGACTGCATGCTAGAATCACTGGGTAGATGTTCTGAGTCACCTCAGGCCAACTGAATCAGAATCTACAGGATGGGATCTAGGCATGAACATTTTTTGAAAGTTCCCCAAGTGATTCTGATGCATAGTTGATATATCGGTCAGCTACTGCCATAATGCTATGAAACAACTCCCGAATCTCAGTGGCTTTCAATAACAAACATTTTTTCTCACTCCTGTGTTTGTGGATGGGCTAGCTTTGCTTAGTTGCTTGGCTCCAGGTTGTGTGTGTCTGCACTGTGTTTCTCTCTCTGAGACCAGCAGCTATCTTGCACATGCTCCTATCATGATGATGGCAGGGATGTAAAAGATTGGAAACAGGAGTTTCCTCTCTAAGCCCACCTTCACATTTTCACTGCCTCCCCTTGACCAGGGAAAGTCACATGACTAAGTGCAACAACAATCAGTTGAGGAAGTAGACATTACTTATAATGGAAGGCACTGCTAAGTCACATGGCAGAGAGCTCACATATGTAATTCTGTTGAGGGAGGGTGTGGAGTTGAGGATAATAACCTAATTTATCATAGCTGATAACCACCAATGCTAGGAAAGCACTTTGCAACTTGCCTGGCTAGAGTAGGTGCTCAATGAACATTGTGTATTTTCCCAGAAAGCAGTTCCCCTGAGCCTGTTGTGTGGGAGTATAATGCACCAAGTGCTTTGAGTTCCCAGGAAGAAAGATCCCACTTGGAGGCTATAGGAACTATGATTATCTACTTAAATATCCATTTGCCCATCCACCACTCACAAAGTGCTCTATTTTCACACTCTCTGTAATATAGCAGCAGAGGGAGAATTCATTAAGGCAAATTGTGAGGGTAGCTTTCAAACAAAATTCATTGCTCTGTTTTATGCAGTGCATAGTTCCCAGTTTAATGAGAACTCAGCAAGTCCATTTTCCTTAAGGGTTTAATAAAAGTATAATTTTAAAAATTAAGACAGATGGAGAAGCTATTTTCCCATGTTGTAGTATCTAGGAGGTCTACTCTTCTAGATGGGTGGGGAGAAGAAAAACTTCAGGCACTATGAAGAGTTCTTTAAGGTTACATAAAACTCCAGCCAGGGTTTATGTGGTCTAGGGATTCTTACTGAACAGATAGGAATTAGATTTATTGGTTGAGTAATGGGACTGTTACTAGCTGACAGTTTAATTAATGCTGATATAGGAGCTTTGCTTTCTCTTAGAATTTGAACTACAGATTACAGGAGGAAGAGACATTTTTAAAACTTTCTGAATTATCTTGATCACCTTTGGAGGGGAGCAGGTAATGGGATATTTGAGGGAGGGACAGTCTTGGGGTGGTGATAGCTGATGTCCTGATTCTCTGCTCCCTACGTGTAGCATATTGAGGGCAAATTGTTAACTGTCATTTGGTTTCCTTCCATCCTACTGGTGCAACTGGCTTCTAGAAGCAGAGTGAAATCTGAGAGATAATTATTTTAATAATAACAATAATAGAATTATTATTATTAAAGAGGCCAAAAATTAGTATCATTCACATTTTTGAGTGCTTATTTTATTAATTTTCACAGTATTGTTACTGTGATGTCCCCAGTATATTGTATTCCCAGTACAGATCAGGAAACTAAGACTCAGTGACACGAACAGGAAATGCAAAGCTGGGGCTTGAATGTTGTGTCCATATCTTAAACCCTGTGTTCCCCTTTCCTATGTGACAAATGGGCCAATGGATGCTCAGGGAAGTGAGGTAAAATTCTCAAGGCTGAATAGTAAATGAATTCAGAATAGGAACTGGATTTCTATCTAGCAGAGTTTTCTCTGGTACATATCTCAAATTTAATATGAGGATTCTGACTCACTTTAATATTAGTCCCCATAAAATGCATTAAGAAATATAAATATTCTTTCCTTCTTCATCCAGAATGCAGTACAGAACTCAGAACTTGTTTATACTACCTCTGCTTTAGAGATAACGAATGTGAGGGCCTAAGAAGTGAAATGATTTGCCCAAGGTCATATAGTAGAAAGGGGTCCAGGTAGGATTCCAACGGCATGTCTGGTGTAATTCCCAAACCTTTGAGCTGACCCCCCTCCCCAAGGCTAAATAGAAATGATTGTGGGATTTTCCTCTAATTTGTCAGTGTCCTAGGCTGCCTCCATTGTGATCACTGAGAACTGACTGATGTGATTCAGGCTGTTACACCTGGGGGTTATTTTTAGCAAAAAACCTGTATGAATCCTTCTCCAAAGATAGGAAGGTGACTTCTTTCCTTTGTGTACTCCATTGTTGGCATATTGTTTTATAATCTTCTTGACGTGACATATTATAAATTAGGAGGCTCTTAGACCTTATAGAGATGAACAGGTTCCTGAGTGTGGAGTGAGTCATCAGGAGTTTGAGGAACACTCTCTTCTCCACCTTTCTTGGGCCACCATTCATTACGTGATCCTTGAGAGAACCAGATTCTTTTCCAGCCAAGAAAATGGTTTCCTTCTATGTTTGTTTCAACAGTAGTTGGGAAAAAAAATTGCTTGTATTATATTGTCAAAGACATTTGAATTGATGAATAAAGGACAAGAAGTACATAACATCCAGAGAATGGAGAGAATGATTCCTAAATTTATGTTCATATTATCAAAGTTGGTAACTGTCTTTAAGTGTGTATAAGTCTACCTTGATTAAATAAAATAAGTTTTAATTTTTCAAGGATGTTTGGATTTTATGTTTAGGACTAGAAGAAGTGAGTTTTACATCACATAGGCCTCTGCTCTTCACTTCTTCATCATGTCAGACATCACTATTAATAATAGATCATGGCACTATTGCTTTCTCAGACAGGTTGTGATCTTAAAATTTTTCCAGTAGAGGGCTCCAGGCAGCTACTGCCGTTGATCAAATTTGGATCAGAAGGTGAAATCTATTGACCAAGCTTCCTGAGTTTTTACTTCAAAAAAGTTTTACACCTTTTTGAGTTTAGGCATTCATGTTTTCCCAGCAAGACAGTGTTAGATATAGGCCAGACCGAATTGAGTTAAGATGCTAATCAAAACATCTGATGGGAGGGGAAATGATGCTTTAATTCTTAAATAACTGAAAACAGAGGTGACTTGTTAAAGATTACATAGCCAGTAAGTAAGAGAGGAAGTTTCATGGATTTGGGAATCAGATATACCCAAGTACATGTTCAGGCTATCCCACTTCCTAGTTATTAAATGTTGGGCAAATCATTTCAACTCTCTGAGCCTCAGTTCCTTCATCTGTAACATAGGAATAGAGTGCTACTGACCTTGTTGAGCTATGGTGAGGATTAAACAAGATAATGTATATGAAATGCCCAGGAGAGGGCCTGGTAGTTAGAGTAAGTTCCTAATAAATACTAGACATTATTTTTCTTAAATTATCTTATGAACAAAAAACTTAGTAGACATTATTACAAAATCTGAAAACTCTATGAGATGGGTGCCACTATCTCCATTTCACAGATCATGAAATGGAGACTCAGGGGAAATAAGGTAGATTTCCCAACATCATACATTAAGTACATAGCAGAATTAGCATTCAAATCCAGATACAGCAAGGCACAAGTCTTCATCTCTTTAATGTCTTACTCAGTAGCCACCATCTCAATAAGACTTACTCTGAACATCCTTTATGAATTTTAACACCTCTCTGTATAACTCTTCACTCTTCCTCTTCTTTACTTTTTTCTCCAAAGCACTTTTTACCTTCTAACATACTATCTTACTAAATAATTTACTTATTTATAATGAATATATTTTATTATCTCTCTGCGACTTGACTATAGGTTTCATAGGGTAGGAATTTTATTTATTTTGTTAACTGCTGCCTTCACTGTCAGTGCCTGACACATAGTAGGTGCTCAATAAATACTTGCTGAATAAATGTGCGAAGGCTACCTGGCTCAAACACTTCCATTCTACCACACCATGTCCTAAGTGCTTTATAATCAGAGCTCTCATTTGTGAAATGCCTATTTATTCTAGGAATGGAGGCATCAGATATATTTGGTTTCTAAATTTGACTATAACCTTTCATAGAATCGATGATTATTTAGGCTTTGCAATGGAGGAAATTGACCCTTAGCAAGGTTACATGACTTAATGTCCAGCTGATGGCTCTTAAGGAGCATGTGGGCAGCCATAACTAGATCAGCTGGTCGATAAGACCTGTTCTCCTTCCCCAGCCCTCATGCTACAGGAGTCATGCTTCATACACAGCAGTGATTCTCAACCTTCCTAATGCCGCAACCCTTTAATACAGTTCCTCATGTTGTGGTGACTCCCAACCATAAAATTATTTTCGTTGCTACTTCATAACTGTAATTTTGCTACTGTTATGAATCATAATGTAAATATCTGATATGCGGGATAGTCTTAGGTGACCCCTGTGAAAGGGTCGTTCGACCCCCAAAGGAGTTGCAACCTACAGGTTGAGAACCACTGATACACAGGGAAAAGGAATATGCCTCAATACCTGCAAATGTATGTAGGTGTGCATAAGGTATATGCACGTACCACTCTACCAAAGTAATATGGATTGTAATAGGTTTCTAGGGGTGAAGTAACAAAGTACCACAAACTGTATGACTTAAAACCAGAAATCTATAGTGTCACAGTTCTGGAGGCTACACACATCCAAAATCAGGGTTCAGCAGAGTTGTTTCCTTCTGAGGGCTATGAGGGAAGTATCTGCTCTGACCTTTCTCCTGGGTTTATAGGTGATTGTCTTCTTTTCTGTGTTTCCTTCCACTGTATTTTGTATATGCACATTTACCTTAAAATTACCTCTTTTTTTTTTTTTTTTTGAGACAGGGTCTCGCCTTGTCACTAGGAGCTAGAGTGCCATGACATCAGGATAGCTCACAACAACCTCAAACTCCTGGGCTCAAGCAATCCTCCTTCTCCAGCCTCCAAAGTAGCTGGGACTGTAAGTGTGCATTACCTTACCTGACAAATGTTCTATTTTTTATAGAGATGGGGTCTTGCTAAAGCTGATCTTGAATTTCTGGCCTCAAGTCATCTTTCTACCTTGGCCTCCCAAAGTTATAGGATTATAGCCATGAGCCCTTGCTCCCTGTCAAATTTCCTCTTTTTATAAGGATACTAGTCATATTGGATCAGGGGAACACACTCCAGTATAGGATCATCTTAACTAATTATATCTACAATGACCCTATTTTTATTACATCTACATGACCCTATTTTACATTCTGAGGTTCTGAGGTTATAACTTCAACATACAAATTTTGGGGAGGACATGATCCATCCCACAACATAGGTGTTATAAAATATATGTGAAAATAAAATTTTAGAAGGATAAGATAAATAGGAAGATTCTAATATTTTCCCTGATGATTTAAAAGAAACCCAGCTTTATCATGATATAATTCCATGCCGTACAATTCACCCATTTAAAGTGTACATTTCAGTGATTTTTAGTATATCTATAGAGTTGTCCAACCGCTATCAATATTAAAATATTTCCATCATCCTACTAGAAAACCCCATGCCATTAGCAGTGACTCCCCAATTTCTCCCAACACCTTGGGCAACCACTAGTCTACTGTCTGTCTCTATAAATTTGCCTATTCTGAGTATTTCATATAAATGGGATCTTACAATATGTAGTCTTCATGTCTGGCTTCTTTCACCCTAGCATATTTTCAAGGTTAATTCATGTTGTGATATATATCAGTACTTCTTTCCTTTTGATGGCTTAATAATATTCAATTGTATGTACAGATGTACCACATTTTACTTATCTGTTAATCAGTTGATGGCCATTTGGGATGTTCCCAATTTTAGATATTATGAACAGTGCTGCTATGAATATTTGTGTACAAGTTTTTATGTAGACAAATGTTTTTAATTCTCTCGGTAAAAATAAATAAAAATTTTAATTGCCAAGTCATAGGGTAGATCCATGTTTAATCTTTTGAGGAACTGGTAAACTATTTCCCCCCATTTTATATTTCCAGAAACAATGCATGAGGGTTTCAATGTATCCACATTCTCCCCAACAGTTGTTGTTATGTTTCTTTTTCTCTTTCTTTCTTTTCTTTTTCTTTTTTTTTTTTTGAGGCAGTGTCTTACTTTCTTGCCCCTGGTAGAGTGCTGTGGTGTCACAGATCACAGCAACCTCAAACTCTTGGGCTCAACCAATCCTCTTGCCTCAGCCTCCCAGTAGCGGGAACTACAGGCACTTACCACAATGCCCACCTATTTTTTTTTTTTTCGGAGACGGGATCTCGCACTTGCTCAGGCTGGTCTTGAACTCTTGAGCTCAAGCAATCTTTCTGCCTCGGCCTCCCGTATATTTCTTTTTAATTATAGCCACTTCAGTGTGTGTAAAGTGTACCCTATTGTGGTTTTGATTTAAATTTCCCTAATGACTTTTTGTGTGCTCATTTCATAACTTTGGTCAAAAGTCTGTTCAGATCCTTTTCCCATTCTTATATTGGCTTACCTATCTATTATTGAATTGTAAGAGTTTTTCAAATTTTCTGTCATAGACCTTTATTAGATATAAAATTTGTAATTTTTTTCTCCCATTTCTGTGGTTTGTCTTTTTAGCCTCTAAATGGTATCCTTTAAAACAAATATATTTAAATTTTGGTGAAGTCCAATTTATTTATTTTTTCTTTTGTCATTTCTGCTTTGGGAGTCATATTTAAGACACCAAAACCAAGGTCATAAAAATTCTGTTTTCCTCTAATAATTTTGTAGATTTTTGTAATTCCTTACATATAGACCTTTTATATATTTTGAGTTAATTTTTGTGTATGATATTATGTAGGGACCAACTTCATTCCTTTGCTTGTGAATATCCTGTTGTTCTAGTACTATTTATTGAAAAGATTGTCTTCCCATTGAATAATTTTGGCACCCTTGTCAAAAGTCAGTTGGCTGTTTTCGAGTGTACCATATATTAACTATAGTCACCATTATGTACAATAGATCTCTTGAACTTAATCCAGTAAATGAATAAATAAATAATTTAGCTTATACCAGTCAATCAATCAATCAACAATCAATTAGCCAAAGTACTTTAAGAGTTTATTTCTGTATTCTCAATTATATTCCATTGATCTCTGAGCCTCTCCTATACTACTACTCAGTCTCAATTTCTACAGCTTTGTAGTGAGTTTTCACTAGAATTTGTGAGTCTTCCAGTTTTGTTCTTTCTAAAGATTGTTCTTCCTATTCTGAGATCTTTGCATTTACATTTGAAATTTAGCCTCAGCCTGCCAATTTCTGTAAGAAAAAAAGCCAGCTGGGATTTAAATAGATATTACATTGAATCTGTAAATCAATTTCAGGATTATTGCCTCTTGAAAATCTTAAATTCACATGGGATTTTTTTCCATTTATTTAGGTCCTCTTTACTTTCTTTTAACAATATATTATAGTTAAAGAATTTTTTTGTTTGCATACAGGGGTAGAGGCTCCCTACTTTGATAATCTCTGGTTTAGGGATTTTGGCATCTTCAGGAGGCCAATTCAATTACCTGCCATATGATATTTTCTTTGGGCTTCCCCTACGAGACAGCAACTAAGATCATGTGACTAGGATGAGCTGGACCCTCTACTGAGTGTGCTATATTCCTTGTCTATCACTAGTGATGATGATGATGACAATAATGATGGTGAGATGTATACATATTGTGCTAATTTTTTTAAATTTGTTATCTCATTTTATCTTTAAAACATCCCAATGATGTAAGAATTATCCCCTCTGTTTTGCAGATGGGAAAGTCAAGGTCCAGAGAAGCACACATCTAAAAAACAAATAACAGAGATACAGTCAAATCAGGTTTCTTAACATCAAACTTTAGCCCCTTCTGTCCCACTCACCACGTCATCTCCCAGGTAGGTGTCAAATTTGTCCAATAAATTATTCTTACATTCCCAGTCACTTCAACTGAAGACCTTAAAGTTAATGAGTGGTATCTGTATTACTTGTCCCTGACTAGCTAGAGTGTCCTCTTTAAATACCAAAACAGTAGCTAGCTTCATTCTCAGCAGCCGAGAATTCTATCCTTGGACCAAAATCTATTTTGAGAACCAGACCCTTGCTTATCTTGGAAGACTCATCTGACCTCATGAAATGATAAAACTGTATACATATTCCAGGACCAAAGCCCATGAAGATTACTGAGACAGATTCCCTGAAGTTAAAAGGAGCTGTGGAGAGTCTAAGAATCTGAATCTTAATAAGAACTTCAGGGGTGGTGCCTGTGGCTCAAAGAGTAGGGTGCCAGCCCCATATACCAGAGGTGGTGGGTTCAAACTTGGCCCTGGTCAAAAACTGCAAAAAAAAAAAAAAAGAACTTCAGCTAATTTTTATGATAAGCTGATATTAAAAACATGAGAGTATTGGAATCCATCCATGTAACCATTGGTCCATCCATCCATGCTTCTCATCTTTAAAATGATCAGTACCCAGCTTATGTTATACTGTCAAGATTAAATGAGGATGTGTATGAGAAGTGCTTAGAAGATTGCCTAGCATGTCAGAAGAACTGTTTAAGATTTGTATTTGGGTACTTCTTATGGTCCTGGCCCTCTTCTGATTATTAGGGATAAATTAGAAATAGAAAAACTAGACTAGGACTTGTCTTCTTGGTGATGACCATCTAGTACAATGAGGATACATTTTGGCACCAGATGAAACTGGATTAAACTCTTGCTTCTGATAAATATTTTTTTTTTTTTTGTAGAGACAGAGTCTCACTTATTGCCCTTGGTAGAGTGCCATGGCATCACACAGCTCACAGCAACCTCCAGTTCCTGGGCTTAGGCTATTCTCTTGCCTCAGCCTCCCGAGTAGCTGGGACTACAGGCGCCCACCACAACGCCCGGCTATTTTTTTGTTGCAGTTCAGCCGGGGCCGGGTTTGAACCCGCCACCCTCGGTATATGGGGACAGCACCCTACTCACTGAGCCACAGGTGTTGCCTGCTTCTGATAAATATGAACAAGGACAAGCCACTGAACTCCCTTGAATCTGTTTTCTCACATGTGAAGTAGGGGTAATAATTAAAATTATTATTATTAAATAATAATCAGAGTTAAATAAGATATGTAAGGTGGGAGGTGCCTGTGGCTCAAAGGAGCAGGGCACTGGCCTCATATACCGGAGGTGTCAGGTTCAAACCCAGCCCTGGCCAAAAACTGCAAAAAAAAAAAAAAAAAAAAAGAAAGAAAGAAAAGAGAGATGTAAAGTGATTTACTACATGTTAAAAGATCATTGAAGGTCAGTTTGTTTTTCCCTTTTCACTGATATCTTTTTCTTGTTTTAAGAAATCTACAATGCTCTTCTGTTAAAGTAGGCAAATAATCATAACAGTAATAAAAATGCTGCCATGTATTGAGTGCTTACTATGTGCCAAGTCCTTTCTACTCACTCTCAAATTATAAGAATAAAAAGGCAAATACTTACATGGTGCTTATTACATGCCAGGCATTGTTGGTAATATTAATCACAATAGTAATTTACTTAATACATGCTCACAACTATCAGATGAAGTAGGTATAATTATTACCCATTTTCCATTTTACAGGTGAAGAAACTGAAGCTTATACAGAGAGGTTCAGTAACTTCCCCAAAGTCATACTGCTAGAAAGTGAAAGTGCCACTTGGCTCCCTGAAGTGGAGGTATTATTGCCACTTGGCTTCTTGAAGTAGGTATTATTATTTTATAACAGAGGAAACTGAGCCTCAGAGAGGCAAAGCAACTTGTCTAAGATAACACAGCTAGTAAGTAGAAGGGCTGGTATTTGAATTCGTATCTTTTTTTTACTATGTATTTTGAACTGCCAGTTTATGTGGCTTCTTCCAGAGAGAGGTGGGCTAAAAAGCTCACAGGAAATTGGTGGAAAAGATTCTGAACCCAGTGATATTTTAACGACCACACAAATGGAAGCACATTCTATTGAGTCCCTGTAGAATTCCCCTGTGGTAAAAAGATGTCCAGACTTACCTAATTCCCCCTGGACTTCACACAGAGCTAGCTTTGCCGAGCTCTCCTGCAACACAGGAATTTGAAGAGCTCCTTGGAGAGATTTGATTTCTCTAATCTCTACAGGCATAAGAAAAGTTTGGAAGACATGAAAGACAGCAGTTATTTATTTCTGAACAGAAAACGACAAGCCATTTAGAGGGAGCAGTTGCAGGAAGATGAAAAAGCTATTAATACAGTTGGAAGCTCATTTCTTTCAGAATGGTCAGCTGCAATGGAGAGGACAAAACTGAGAAAATATAGCAATGGCCACTCCTGACAACACAAATTATTCGGAAGGTATTAAAGTGCATTGTTCACCATCGTAAACATTTTTTTTTATGTTTATGAGGTCTATTCAAAGGCATCTTGAAAAATGAAACCAAATAACATTTATAGGGGTGTGTGTTTGTGTTTGTGCATGTGTGTACTTGCATCTCTTTTGTTTTAGTATCCTAGTATCCTTTGTAAATCATTTCTTTGAGCTGATATGTCCAGCAGTGTCTAGGCTGGGCCCGCATAATGCAAAGTGAAGTCCATGCTCCTGCTTCCCTGGGTAATTGTAATATTTTTGATGTGTGCTGCCCTGCAGATGGGACTCTGGAGATTCAGGTAATTTTTATGATCAAGCTGGTTTTTATGGGAGTTGGTTTCAGCCACATTAATAGGGGCAAAAGAAATGCTCTGATTCTGGGAGGAAGGAAATCAGAGAAAGTGTGGAGATGAGAAGAATGTGGCAATTTTTCTTTGTGTGTATTAGGAACCAGTGTTCCTACCCAAAAAGAGGCCCAAGCAGAAAGGATTTGGGGAATCCTCACACCTGCGAACCCTGTAGGAAATTTATAATGTATGGGATCCTGTTTGAGGCTGTGTGATTCTTGAGATAAAGTGATGGCTTAGTCCATTTTTCCCAATTGCTGATCATAGCATGGCATTTGAAAAATTCTATTTTAGTTCTTTATAGAACGCTTTCTTAAATATTACAACTTCTAAGTGATAAAACTGAACAAGGCCATTAAGTATTGTAATTAATCTGTTGGATACACAACTACTAGCTTAATTATTTTGCATGAAATGACTGGTCAGTTTAGTTAAGTAACCGACTAAATTAGATAATCTACTGGTTTTGTAGCTTTTGTTTCCACAACTAAATTGGTTTATCATTTGATTTGGAACTCATGTACATAACCAATTTAACTGTTAGAGATGAATTCATTTTTAAAATTCATTAACCAATTTGGTAGAATGGTTAAAAACACTGGTGTAGGAGTTAAATATGGGAGGGAGCCAAGTGGCACTTTCACTTTCTAGCAGTATGACTTTGGGGAAGTTACTGAACCTCTCTGTATAAGCTTCAGTTTCTTCACCTGTAAAATGGAAACAATAATCATTAAACTTATTTGATTGGATTGTGGAGACTCACTGAAATAATGTAGATACAAAGCTCAGCATGAGGTTGGCACATAGCAAGTTTTCAGTAAGTATCAGTTGTTATTATCATTGTCACCTTGTCATTATAAGAAAGGGGATTGGGCATAACAAGGTGACTGTAAATTTTTCTTCAAGCCTTAGGAATGCTTAAGGAATGTTGGACTGGAGAGAGAATGTATTTGTTAGAGATAAATGATGGTCTTGCTGGGGTGGCTGTTTGCTGATCACTGACCCAAGGATGTCCCCCCAAACACCGTACTTGGCTGTTGGATTTTTGTTTGTCGGATGTAATTATAGGTGATGTAGTTATGGGCTTCCACTGCACTGAAGAATAGGAGCATGACATGCACTCCTCCAGATACTATGTCACTATATCACTAGCAAGATATTCAGGCTGAAGGACCCAAGACCCTGAAGCATCCCTGTGCTGATGTGACCCACAGCCATACCAGCTCTCATCCCTGAGGACCAAAGTGGTGACTGGGACATTGCCATTGGGTCAGTGAGTCCAAGGCCTTCAGGATGCTCTTATGCCAACGTGCTACTCTGTTCCTTATTCTGTATCCCTCTTAAAACAAAGCAAACCTCATGCTGTGTAAGGTTATCACGTCTTGTGAGTTTCAGGGAGAGTCTAAATCTGAAACCTCCTTCATGGTCTTGAAAGTATTATGAGATTTGCAGTTAAAAATATCTGAACTTGGATTAGTGTTGCCATTTATTTGCCAGGTTCCTTTAGACAAGTTATTTAATCTCCTTGAACCTCAGATTCCTCTTCTATAAAATGGAAATTAAAAATATATACCATATAGAGTTGAGGTTGATTAAGTGAGATAATATATGCTAAAGCCTAGAACAATGCCTGGCTCACAAACTGAGCAATGATTACATAAAATGCTCAGTATAAGGCTCTGTGTTAGGTCTGGGCAAGGAGATATTCCACAGGCTTCTCTCATGGTCATCAGGGTCCACCTTTGATCAGGAATCAAATCTCCAGTTAATTAAAAGGTTGCATGTGGCCTTTTCTGGACTCTGACTGGGGATATCTTAATCTACAAACAGAGCATGAGTTCTATGGGACAGGGAAAGCCTAATTTCCTCCCTGGATGTTTAGCAAAATGGTGTAGTTACTACATTATTACTGCATGACTGAAATGTAGGACACACATTAGACAGCTGAATAAATGAAAGCTGTACTGGTTTGAAGGTGTCATGCAGTGAAGGCCAGGCTAAGAATTTTGGACTCTGTCCTATGGGCAATGGAGAGCCATGGAAGGCTGTTGAGCAGGGGGACGTTATGAGCAGATTCATGCTATATTAATAATAACCATGATGATAATAATGGTAATCATGTTGATAATGGGAAAATGTGCACTCCTCCTTTGTAACAAGAACTGTGCTAAGTGTTTTACATTTTTGATCACAGCACTTAATCCTGACAATGACCCTATGAGCTTAGAATATGGAATAATTGGCTGAATGGATTGAAGGGCAGGATGACTGGAGTCTTTTGAGACTTGATACAGAATTCAATTAAGGAAGGAAGGTGAAAATGGAATTGACAAGCCCCCAGACACATAGCACACATTCATCACTTTTACTGGTCAGACAGATATCTCCTTATCCAGTAGAATGTTTCAACTAAGTCCATTTAATCCTTTATATCAGAATAGTCAAAGTCATCCTGGTTTGTACAGTCAGAACCTTATTAGGTTTAAGGGAATGGTGAGACTCATTTGTAGCTGGGTCATAATGTTCCCTGAGGGGATATTCTAACAAGTGTCTGTGGCAGGAATTTTGCACAGTGCAATGCATAAAGTATCTGATTTGGGGCAATTTTCTCCTAGCCAGAGGCTGTACTCCCCTCACTTGAGACTTTTCTTATCTCTTTAGTGAAAACCTCCACTGGGACTATTTTGAGAATTCTTGTTGGTCATTGGCTGTGTTGTTTCTCTTCCATAATTCAGTTTTGTATGTTGCCACAATTCTCTCCCTTACTGAAGTCAGAAACCAGTGTTATCTGCCCTCTCTGCTCAGTCTTGTCAATCACCAGCCTTGCCAAAACAAATTCCCCAAGAGCTCTCACACCAGTCCCCTCTCTTCATCCTCATCACCACCTTCAGCCATCCGGGCTGCTGTTATTATCTCTTCCAGGACTGAAATAGCCTCTTACCTGGTTTTCTTGCCTCCTTGTCTCTGCAACACGTTCCACATTGTGGCTGGAATGCTGTTTCCAAGATTCAAATTTGATATGCCATCCCTTTTGTCCTGGCATTTAAAGCATAACCTGAACCCTTCCTAGCCCCCTGTTCTCAAGCTGTCCCTTCTTACAGGCCTCAGGCATGCCTCACCTTCATGTAGGTATCCAAAGCACCAGGTGGTCTCAGACTCTTTAAGGGAATCTAGTCCTCAACCTGACACTCCAAAGCCCCAAGAGGTTACCCAATTTCTCCTGCTGCCCACTCTCTTTTTCTTGTCCCCATCAGCATGTGTGGGGCCAGTAAACAATGGCTGTATTTCCCTGGGAGGTTCCTCTAGGACCAAATTTGCAGTTTCAGCTGAGACTGATGAACTTTCAAATGATAAGGTTTCTAGAGGCATTTATGGACATATAAATCAAAATCCAATTTTTGTGAAGGAAAATACCAGCTGGTTTACATGGCAGGATTATGAAACAGTTTTTACCTTGTACACAGCCTCTTGTATGATATAAAAATATATGCTCTTTCACAAAAGGAGATTGGCTTTTTAACTTCTGCTGGCATTTTTGTGGGGTAACCTCAGCACTGGGTTATGTTGGAACACTTCCCATTATGTGTGGCATCCCGAGGTTGCCAACTTATGGAAGGAGGAAGCACAGTGAAATTTACTGAGTGCCTACTGTGTACCAGGCACATCCCTATGATGTCCTGTTTTAACTCACAGTTAGAGGGATACTCAACATATTGCAGGCCTTACTGTCAACCATGTGACTATCTTTCGATCCTTCCTGAGGGGGTGTATGAATACTTTATTGCTACATAACAAAGTACCACATACTTAGTGGCTTGCAACAAGCTCACACTTATTGCCTCACGGTTTCTGTGGTCAAGAGTCTGCACACAGGTTAATTAGGTTCTCTGCTTAGGGTCTTCCAAGGTTGCAATCAAAGTGTTGGACAAAGCTGCAGTCTCATCTGAGACTGAAGTGGAGAAGGATCTATTTCCAAGCTCATCTGGTTGTTGCAGTAGCCCTCTTTTAGTGGGCTGTAGAACTGAAGACCTCAGTTGTTTGTTGCCTATTGGCCAGAGATCCTCAGTTTCTTGACACATAGCCCTTCCCAACACAGCCACTTGCTTCTTCTCAGCCAGCAAGAGAGAGCCTTCAAAAAGATGGATGTTATGATTTGTGTTACATTATCACAGAAGTGACGTCACTCAATCATCTTTGTTGTATTTGTTGTTTAGAAGCCAGATATGAGACTTAGAACCCACACAAACTCATGGGGAGGGTAAGAAGAGGGGGGAGATCCTAGGGTCCCCCTACTCAAGGAGTTGGTTGTGGAGTTGGGATTTTACTTTAGAAGCCACACTTTTAACATGGTACTATCCTGTCAACAGATTCCACAACCTGTGAAATCCAAAGCAAAGCTCTCCCATGATCTTTTGTTCATCCATGGACCTGCTGTGTGTCATCAGCATCTGAATTATTAAAATAGGGAAGGGAAATGAGACAGTTCTTCATGAAACCCCTAGCATGTTATTACCCTAAAGGGGAAGGGATCCTGAGTATGTCCATTCCTGCTGGAAACAGACTTCCATGTGCTGACATTCTCTGATGGCCCAAGTGACTATGATCTATTGTCTGTAGACTTTGGAAAAAACTGATGTAGCCAGTCAGTGTTCATTTCCATCACAGGTGCCTTCCTTATGGTCACCCTTCACAAAAAAGGCCTGCAACATCTGGCTTATTTAACAGAGCCTTGCATGTCTGTTTTTATTTTCCCACCAACATTCATCGCCACCAGTTTGATGTTTGGAGTTCTTCCAACTCTTAAATTCTGACCAAAACTTGTGTTAAACCCTACATGGTTGTCATGTGTAGTTGTACAGGTTGTGCACTGCATAAGGGATTCCTAGCTGAAGGGGTAAGTGGATCATATACAAGAAAGTCAACATATTGAGATTTTGTTTCCAGTGGCAGTGAACACACTCAGTTTCATTTCTCCTTTTGGTATCATACTCATGTTTTGTTTTGTTTTGTTTTTGTTATGGAAACTCCTCCCTCTACTCTCTAGTCCTTGTAGTGCTCATTAAACCAGGGATGGCTTTTCTGCCTGGGGAAAGTGTTGTCTTCTTCCCAATTATAAACACAGACCCATCAAGGCTTGCAGCAACCTTGATGACTGTTCAGGACAGCAAAGAGCCTTCTGCTGGAGTGGTGTAGTGATATAATCTACCCAAGCTGACTTTGAGAGTAAGTGACTCACAGGTTCTAAAACCAGATCACAGCTACCCAATCATGGTGGAAATTCTGTTTTCAACATGCTGCACCTAAACTCCTAAGTCCATGTGTAGAGTCATTAAGCTGAGGAATATGCAGCTCCGGCTGTCATGTGCCTTTAAATAAGATTTAAAATCAATAGCCAACATTGGACTCAAAGCTGATTTTCAGACATAAAGGCTGTTCTAGGGAATGGAGTATTGAAAAGCCACATTAAAAAATATGCAATCAACACCATCTGTGGTCTAATTAAATTCAACAGATCACAGGTGTTTTTAGAGAGTATCCACATTCTCTCTCTCTCTCTCTCTACCCAACAAATCACTTCCTTCAAAATATGAAGTTTGGAAAACACAGCAGTGGTTCTCATGGTGAGGTCCACAGATCATTCACACCAGAATGAAGTCCTTAATAAAAATGCAGATTCTTGGGCCAAGCATGGTGGCTTACACCTGCAATCCTAGATGGGAGGCTGAGGTGGAAAGATCCTTTGAGTTCAGGAGTTCAAGACCAACCTGACCCCATCTCTACCCAAATAGAAAAAACTAGCCAGGCATTGTGGCAGAGGCCTATAGTCCCAGCTACTTGGGAGGTTGAGGCAGGAGGAAAGCTTGATCCCAAGATTTTGAGGTTGCTATGAGCTATGATGACACCATGACACTGTACCCTGCATGACAGAATGAGACTCTGCTCAAAAACAAAAAATGAATATTCTTGGTCCCCACCCCAGAGCTACTGAATCCAAGTACTATTTTAGGAGAGAGAGGCCCAAGAATCTGAATTCTAACAAGCACCGAGGCTAGCTTTAGTCCTAGTGCCATTGCAGACCTCTGCTGTACAAAGCTTGGCAGTAGTTATGCCTGAGTGTGCCTGGAATATTGAGATATATTGCTCTTATCTCTGAAGCCAGAATAAGCTGTTTTAACTAGATTTTTTCCGGTTTTTGTCTCCAGGAGAAAACTCTGGAAATTCATTCAATAGACTTAGAATCCTTCATCTGGCCCTTTTGATACCAGTTTATAAGCATGCATTTTTCTAAGCCTTTGCTCATGTCATGTTTCCTAGTTTCCTAATACTTGCAAATGACTACATTAGAAGCATTTAAAGTGGTCATTTATAGCAACCTGGGGGAACATTTAAGTGACACCTACTTGGGCTCCAGATTTGAAACCAGTCTGTGCATTAATTTGGATGCTCTTGGCCACGGGCAATAGAAAACCTAATAGTGGTTCAAACTTTAAGCACAGTTATTTCCATTAAGAAGAGGTCTAAAAAGGTAGGGTTTCAGGATTCGCTTAGGACTCTGGGCTGCTGGTTGTCTCTATAATCCTGCTACCACTTACCAGCCCTTCACTGCATGGTTGTGAGCTGGTTACAGCAGTTCCAAACCTCACAGCTTCACACAACACCTTTCACAAGGTAGAAAATAGAGGTTGAGGAAGCAGTGGTGAGATGATAAGAGAACTCACCTGAGAACTCTTTCCTTTGAGTAGGTAGGTATATCCCAGCCAGAAACATCTAGCAGTCCTCACTCTATTCCTCACTGGCTGAACAGTGTCACATGGCTCTCCTGGTAGCATGGGAGTTTGGGGGAGTGTCTGTTGAAGAGAAATTATTTGGTTTATCAAACATGCTTCATCTTCTAGGGCAGATCTGAACAAAACTGGGTTCTGCTAGGAATAAATGAAAAGGAATGTCTCAGCTGAAATGGAAGGAGCCAAAGCTCTCCAGGTGATTCTGTTAAAGAGCCAGAGAAGGCAGAGGTTTAAATACCTTTTTCAAGACTAAGATCAGAATATGATCTCTTCCATGAAGTCTCTACTAGATTATCCAAATAAGCAATCTTTTTCTTTACCAGCTACCAATGCTTTGGCCCTACTGAAGACCAATTGAATTGGAATCTTGAGGGATGAGGCTTGGAACATTTATTCTTGGAAATACCTCTTGTTTTGTCTCCTCTCTTAAAAAAAAAAATGTGGTAAATTTTGCCAGTTGGTAAAATTAGGCCATGGTGCAGCAGCAACAAATATCTTCTGAACTCAAATATTTAACACTCAAATATTTATTTCTTGCTCATGTTGCTTGTTAGCATGGATTGGCTGGTGCCTGGTACTCTACTAATCACTCCATTCCTCAACTGCCTGAGATTTTAATCCTCATAAATGCTTCCATGATTGCACGCATTATGGGGACTGAAGACCCCATTCTTGGCAAGGGAAAGCACCCTCAGAAAAAGGTAGGGATGGAAAAATAAGCTGAGCAAGGCAGAACAAAGAAAAGTTAGCTAGTTTAACCTTTAAGTTAGCTAGTTAAACCTTTTAAGTTTACCTTTAAATCAGCTACTGCTAAATTTCTTACCTGAGCAGTTTGCTGGAAGCCTAGTCTATAGGAGATACAGCTAGCTAACACTCCTGCTGGGTTTGTGAACACTCTGAAGGAATATGGCCACAGAGGAAGCTGTGTGCAAAGCCTAGCAAGAAACATTAACTAGGGGGTCTCCTGCCCAGTTAACAGTCAAAGCAAATACCCATTGTGGAGATTTGTATTTGGCTGGGGCAGAGATCAAGGGAACAGTTCCAGTCCTGAAATATGGGCAGGAGGGCTTATATCCCTTATCACAGAGGAAGAGCCTCTATGGTGGTGATGAGAGGAAAATTCTCCTCTCCCATCAATTCTTCAGAGGAGATTGGCGCCAGTGGTGTTTTACTCCAAAATGAACGAGTGGAGATTAATACTCCCCTGGGAATCTGTGTGTGTGACCACAAACAGGAGGCTGCACCCAAACAAGGCTCAGGTTCTGGATTTCTCAAGACTGCTCAGACCCTTAAAGTTGATGATTATAGAAACAATAGGAGCTGATACGTTTGCTGAGAAACTGCTGGCATCTGTTTTCTCTTCCTCAGCTTACCTTCTGGGCTAATGAAGGCTAATGGCTTTCAATAAAAGTTAAGTGGACCTGACACTCAGGGACACTCACCAGACCCCCACAAACAGGCATTGGGCCCCTGAGAAAATTCTATTCTGTGTGTCTTATCTCTTTGTCTCTAACTTTAAACTTCCCCAGTCAACTACTGACAGATCCACAGGTCTTATCAGACCTTCCCCCGGATGGGACCCCAGCACAAGATCCCCTCAGTGTAGGCAAAGAAGCTTGACATTGAGTACCGGTAGTGATAATCTTTCACTTGGAAGTGATCCATCATTTCTGCTATCATATCATTGGCCAAAGCAAGTCTTACGGCTGCCCCTGACTTCAAAGAGACAGAGAGATGCAAATCTATCAGCTACTAGAAAGCAGAAAGCTGGAATTTTTCATGATCAGCACTAATGACTTTCAAAATAAAGTTAATGGAGTACATGTAGGTAATTGAGACTTTTTCATGAGAGCATACTCATACACTAATATGATATGTAATAAATATGAAATGCAAAGAAAAACAGCTGATATGTACTCTTTATAAAAATTCAATTGTACAGAAGTATAGAAAGTTTTTTCTGTGAACACACACACACACACACACACACGTACACACATATTTAATTTTCTCTTTTCCAAAATATGGAATTGTCTATACTCCATGTTCTTTTTTTCCTTAAACAATGTGCAGTGTGATTCTTATGTGAACTTCAGTGAGATTCATGATCAACCCGGTGATGGAATTCAGTTTGCTCCTGTCACAAACTGTTATCCCAGATGAGCTTTTCTGGGGAGGACACATGTAGTCTAGTCTGTAGTGAAATAAAATGGTTCTTGTAGATGGCTAAGCACTGAGATGTTAGCACTGGATGTGCTTAATGAGAAGGATCTACCAATCACCCTCTTGAAGAGTTGATTTAAGATTCAAAATTAATAAATTAACTGGCGCATAATAGGAACATACAGCCAGATAAGATTAATTGGCATTAAACATGAAAATGTTGATGTTGTTTGTGGTGTTTACATCTCACACAGATGGTGGCATCCAGGAAGTGCCCCATATATATGTGTGGAAGGAAGGAGAAAGAGAGGGAGAGAGAGAGGGAATGAAGGAAGTGAAGAGAAAGGAAAGAAAGACCTTTTTCAGGCAGCTGAATAAACATAGATGTTTACTGGTGTGAGTTGTAGGATTGTAATATTTCCTAGAATTGGGAATGTGTAGCAAGACAGGAGGTGGGTCATGAATTTGACCTTAAATAACATATTTAGATGGAGGTGGCCTTCAGGAAAGGAATACTACATGGGTGAGGCCCAAGAAAGTTGTAAAGTCTCTGGAGAAAGTAGCTAGGTTATAATGGAGGCTAGTCAACATGAGGGAAAATGGGAAAACAACATTAATTTTGTGTGTGGAAAAAAGTAGAGAAGGACTGCACTAATTGGCCACATTAAATGCATATAAAATATTAATATTTCCTTCACTCCTAGGAATCTGGTGGCAGGAAAGAGAATGCTTGTGCCTTTGTAAGAGATATTCACTAAAGGTCATAATCTCCAAAAGAAAAAGAAAATTTTGTTTATTGAGTGTTTCTGTTTGCTTTTGTGTTGACTTGGTTAATCATTTAAATGTGATGCGTCATCTTGATCTGTATTCATAAGCAAACAAAACAAGTTAAAATAGTGTAATTGTATAGGGTACATAAGCTACATTTTATAAGAGGGAATCAGTAAGGACTGTCTAGCCTACATTCAAGGGAAGTGATTTTACTTGACCTAACCAATTGGCTGAAGTTACTTAACCTTGGAGAAGTTACTTAACCTCTTTTTTCTTCTGAATTCTCATCTTAATAAAGGGAGAATGATGATAAAACCAGCTTTATTGGGTGGCTGAGATGAATAAGTGAGATGATACTTGTAAACCCCTAGCACAATACCTGGAACAGAGTTAAGTGCTCATTAAACACCAGTGTGTATTGATTCTTAGCAAATCTCAGCATTACCAACTGAAATCTAACGAGAACCATCAATTCATGAACTTTTTCCATGTTTTTGTCTGATACAGACCACAAGCTCGTCTTCTAATCTACTTTCCAGGAAATCATGTGACTGAAAATATTTACTTCTTCACCTAACCTGGAACTGTTTCTTTCAGTTCTCGCTATAAGATTCCCTGCAAGTCTGATTCATTATCAGGAGGTGCTGTTCAAAATCTCTTGTCTTAGCTTGTTTCCTTCATATGCATTCGCTCATTCATTCAGTTGACCACTTACTATAAGTCAAAGTCTGTACTAAACACAGAGATGAAAGGAAATAAAAGAAATATCCCCTGCTTCCCAAAGCTCATACTGTAGTGATAGGCAGAGGAGAGAGAAAAACAGTGACAACCCAGACCAGGTTAATAGACAGGAGGCTGAAGGATCACAGAGGAGATGCTTCTATGTCAACAGGCCTGGGGATCACAGGAAAAAATGATGCCTTCTAAGGTAAGTCCTAAAAAGAAGACAGGATATAGCCAAGCAGCAGGATAGGGAGTGGAGAGACTGTCCCAGCTCAAAACTGTCCCTGGCCTGGGGAACTGCAAATAGTTGGTATTGCAGGGAAGTTGTATTTTGATGACAACAGAGAAAAGAGAGAAGTGAGGGAGGAAATTCAAAAGGGAACACATACAGACTAGGGAATGCTATTTAGGAGTCTGATCCTGAGGGCAATAGGGAGCCACAGAAAGCTAGCAGAAGAGGGGTGATCAGACTGGTGTTTTAGAAAGCTCATACTGGGGTCACTGGAGCAAGATGGCGGCCGAGTAACAGCTTCCTTGCAACTGGGCACAGTGAGACTGGGGAGAGAGGACTTCAGGCATCTCTGGCTGGCGGGATCTGCCCAGAAACATCCCTTTGGGGACAAAGGGAGACAGCATGAGACTTCTGGACCCCCTGAGGAAGGCAAAAGCAATGGAGAACTGGCAAGTGGTTGTGTGTGTTCATACGATCTAATCCTGCCGGCAGCTGTAGGTATAGCAGCAGTGAGATTGCCAACCGGAAAGGCCTTACCTATGAGCTGTTTGGGTTTTTTTGGACTTGGTACTCAATTGAACTACCTTGGGAGAAATTTGGCAAGGGCACAGAGGTCTTTGAATGTTATCAAGGGCCCCAGACTGAGCCACCGAGCCAGACGGAGCTACCAGTGTTTGGTTGTAGGCCGTGTGGAGCCATTGTGGGACAACTTCCCCAGCAAGCTCCACCCTCAGGATTGCAGAACAAGCATCGAGTGGGAGCAAGTAATGTAGTGACTGAGCAGCCTAAAGGTGGGGACTGAGATGCCTTGCAGCCTTAGCCCTCAGGGGCATAGGGTGAGACTGGTTTTGGCACACTGGGTAAGTGGATAGCCACTTAAGGAGTGATCCCAGCAACAAGCACTTTCCTGGGAAATCTGCTTAGCCCAAGTTAGCAATTTAAAGTGCCTTCTAAGTAGGCTGAGGAGGATTTAGGCTCTCCACCCTGCGGGGCTTGAGAAAACATTAGAGGCCTCCTGTCTCCATTTTGTACAGCCATTTCAGCATTTTGATTAACATATCATACCCCAGAAGATCAGCTGTTGCCCAGACAATATTCAGCAAGATATATATACTGCTTTCTTTTTTGTTTTGTTTTGTTTTGTTTGTTTGTTTTTGTAGAGACAGAGTCTCACTTTATCGCCCTTGGTAGAGTGCCATGGTGTCACACAGCTCACAGCAACCTCCAACTCCTGGGCTTAGGCGATTCTCTTGCCTCAGCCTCCTGAGTAGTTGGGACTACAGGCGCCCAGCACAATGCCCAGCTATTTTTCTGTTTTGCAGTTTGGCCGAGGTGGTGTTTGAACCCGCCACCTTCGGTATATGGGGCCAGCGCATTACTTGATGAGCCACAGGAGCCACCCTGTTTTTTTGTTTTTAATTTCAACATTTTCCTTAAAGATTTTTCTTTTCTTTTTTTCTTTCTTTTATTTCATCATTTTTCTAGTTTAAATACAATTTTCCATTGTTGCCTTTTTCAACAATTAGAAATTCATTTTTGCTAGTGTTTCTTCCCCTATTATTTGGTTTTTTCCCCAATTTTATCCTGTAAAGTTTTTGGTTTGCTTGTTTTGGTTTGATTTATTGCATTTTTGCCTTTCCTCTCTACTTGGTGGAGGTGAGGTACTGTGTCCAAACAGGCTGACAAAGAGCTGCTGACATAACCACCAAACCCAGCACCCCCAGTGGTTGGAGGTTCTTAAGGTTGGGTCAAAGTACCCTACTGTGCACCTATATTGCTCCTGTCCCCCTCTTTCTGTGCCTCTATTCTTTTTGTCAATAGTTGCTCCTACACACCCCCTCTCCTTTCTCCTTTTTCTTTTCTTTTCTTTTGTTTTTTTTCTTTCTTTTTTCTTTCCTTCTGCTCTTCAATCTTCTCATCCTTCTCGTCCTGTACCAAAAGGACTCATCAAAACCCTAGTCCAGAGGCACAGCAACTTAAAGAACAGGAGGAAATGAAAGGAAAATTAGGGCAAGGAAACAGATAAAAGAAATCACGCGTGAGGAAGAATCAGCAGAAAACTCCTGGCATCATGAAAAACCAGTCCAGAGCAACCCCCCCAAGGGACTGTGAGGTAGCTACTGCAGAGGATTCCACCTATAAGGAAATGTTAGAAATGACAGAAAGGTAATTTAGAATACAGATAAAGAAAACAATCAAGGAAATGAAGGAAACAATGAAGGAAACTGCTGATAAAATGGAAAAGGAAATCCAAAAACAAAATCAATTAAGAGATCAATGCTATGAAGAATATAAAAGGGATATAGTAGAGCTGAGGGAAATGAAGCAGTCAATTAGGGAACTTAAGGATGCAGTAGAAAGTATCAACAATAGATTAGACCATGCAGAAGAAAGAATCTCAGGGGTAGAGGAGATTCTTGAGATATAAAGCTCTTGAGATAACTCAGATAGTTAAAGAGGCAGAAAAGAAGAGAGAGAGGAAGCCAAATTTTCGCTGATAGAATTATGGGACTCTATGAAGCGTTCAAACATACGAGTTATAGGTATCCCAGAAGGGGAAGAAGAATGCCCCAGGGGAGTGGAAGCCATACTAGAGAATATTATAAATGAAAATTTCCCAAATATCACCAAAGATTCTGACACTCTCCTTTCAGAGGGATATCAGACCCTAGGTCATCTCAACTCTAACCGAGCTTCCCCAAGACACATTGTGATTAACCTGTCCAAAGTCAAGATCTAAAAAGTCAAGACAAAAGAAAAGATTCTTCAAGCTTCCAGGAGTAAGCGCCAGTTGACCTACGGGGGCAAATCTATAAGGGTGACTGTAGACTTCTCTAGTGAAACTTTCTAAGCAAGAAGACAATGGTCATCTACCTTTACTCTACTTAAACAGAACAATCTCCAGCCTAGAATTCTGTATCCTGTGAAGCTAAGCTTTAAAATTGATGGAGAAATCAAATCATTTACTGATATACAAACATTGAAGAAATTTGCCACAACAAGACCAGCTCTACAGGAAATACTTGAACCTGTTCTACACACTGACCACCACAATGGATCAACAGCAAAATAAGAACTCAGATTAAAGGACACAGCCTAACTTTCACACTGATGCAAAAGATAGAACTAAGCAATGGACTCTCACAAAATAAGGTGAATAGAACACTACCACAGCTATCAATTATCTCAATAAATGTTAATGGCTTGAATTCCCCACTAAAGAGGCATAGATTGGCTGACTGGATTAAAAAACACAAGCCCATCCATTTTCGGTCTGCAGGAAACACATCTAGCTTCAAAAGACAAATTAAAACTCCGAGTTAAGGGTTGGAAGAC
>CAUYRH010158961.1:0-21101 GCA_963574655.1 Perodicticus potto | reverse complement strand
TTATTAAACCTTTGTCTGAGGCATAACCTGCAAATATTTTCTCCCATTCTGAGGGCTGTCTGCCTGCTACACTTACTGTGTTCTTAGCAGTGCAGAAGCTTTTTAGTTTGATCAGGTCCCAGTAGTGTATTTTTGATACTGCATCAATTGCCTGGGGACCATCTTCCTTCTTTACTGTCTCTTCTAGTGTTCCTCAGCCCCAGCTCATGCTTCTGCTCAACTCAGTGACTTGCCCATGGGGTCACCCAGACTGTCATCCCTGAAGGGTCTGCACACCCAGTCACTGTGTGCTTTTCATGCTGTGGCTATGGTATTTCCCATGAAAATTGTACAAGAGAGCAGCAAGAAGTGCCCAGATGGGTCAGCTCGGTGGCACATATTTTCCCATGCCTAGATTGGGACACTGCACCTCTACTCTCTCCTGATGGCCAGGAATAATCAGCCCTGCAGGGATGATTCCTCTACTTATCTACAGGTCTTACAGCAGAAGAAGCCAAAGTGCCCAGGCATCAGCTATAACTAACAACAGTAGCTGGCTCAGCCTTGGCATGTGGCAGACCAGGCTTCTGGGTCAAATTCATCTTGGTTATCATGACTCTTTGATATGTTCATGCTTGCACCCATATACTAGATACTCATCCATAAATCAGCTCAGATTTTTCCTCCTATATCAGCTAAATATAAAAAACCTGGGCTGTCTAGACATCCATAAATATCACATTGTCTACATGTGTCTACGAGTGTACACCGAGGGATAAGCAGGGGTCACAGAGAAGTCACAGGGATCTCATCCTGCTTGTGCCAAATCTCAGAAAACCATTTCCATTTTGTTACAGAGTACTGTGGGGTCTCCAAGACCTTCTGTCTTTTTCTTTTTTGAGACAGAGTCTTACTTGGTCACCCTCAGTAGAGAGCTGTGGCATCTTTAGCTCACAGTAACCTCAAATTCTTGGGCTCAAGTGATCCTCTTGCCTCAGCTACCCAAGTAGCTGGGACTATAGGTGCCCTCCACAACCCCTGGTTATTTTTAGAGATGGGGTTTCACTCTAGCTCTGGCTGGTCTCGAACTCATGAGCTCAGGCAATCCACCCACTTTGGCCTACCAGAGTGCTGAGATTACAGGCGTGAGCCACCACGCCTGGCCTTGATGACCTTCTATCTTGCTGAGAGAACACTGTTTGTGATAGACAATTCTGGCTATATGGGCACTTGATGTCCCATGATTAGACATGCTATTTCTATTAGGATGCAGTAGTACATCAGGAGCTGTTAATTAAAAGTTATCTAATTCTCTGAAGTACAGGTGCTTCAGGAACTGGGACATCTATTTTATGATTCTCCCATAGATATTTGCCATAAAATCTACTTGGAATCTTTTTCTACCATGGGAAAGGACTCCTAAAGTGATAAACTGACATATCAGTGCAAGGAGCAGGCTGCTTGCACTAAAGCCTGCATCTACTGCAGAGCCTTGTCCTGCTGTTGGCCCCACTCAAAATGAGCATCATTTGGGTCAACCAGTGTATGTTCCAGAGCAGTATTCCCAGGTATGGAATAAACCACCTCAATAACTCAGAGGCATTGTGCTTCCTTCATGGTGGGGGGTGGAGGTAAGCGTAGAAAGTGCAATTTTTTGTCATTTGATTGTGAAGGACTGTCCTGGTATGCTCCAGGTCACTGTATCCCTACTGAAGTAAAAGGCATCTCTTTCCCACTTTCTGAAGATAAGATATGTTTATTCGGTTTGATTAGCATGTTATCTTTGTGATAGTGGACAAATGATGTTTATGGCCATCCATACAGCCCAAGTTTCTTCAGACTATAATATGACAGAGATGAGAGAGGAAACAGTCCTGTTGCAAGACTGTAAATGTATACTATTGTCCCTTCCAGGTCAATGCAAACTGTCTCAGAGCCTCTTTTTGATAGGAATTGAAAAGAATGTTGTGGCCCTATACTATGTACCTGAGGCTATATTAATCTTTGTTAACAAATATATCACATCTGGTACAGTAGCTGTAGTTGGGGCAACTACTTTGTTGAATTTGTAGCAATCTACTGCTATCATCCAAGATCCCTAGCGTTTTCAGGGAAAGATTGGATTAAATGGGGATATGCAGGGGACCACTACTCCTGCATCCTTTAGGTCTTTAAAGGTGATGTTCATTCATACCATTCCCCTTGTATGCAATAATATTTTTAGTTTACTCTCTTGGCCCAGGTGGGGAAAAATAGTTTCGGACAAGGGCAAGGTGTGTGTTGTATTTTAATTATATGTTCAATAAGCAGGGTGGGTCCATAGACCTGGGAGACTCAAAGGAACCATACCCGGGTTGATGCCATTATTACTCAGCCCTCAACAGCCTTGTTATAACAGGGTCATGCAGTCGCTGCTATCACTGTCAACTCAAACTCTATATCCAACAGTCTCCCAAATGTCCAGGTGTCCTCCTTTCCCCATTGTAAAGATACTCAAATAAGAAACCTCATATTCATCTAGGGAAGAGCTAAGGAGTTGTTGCCATGCACATTGTGGTGGTCCATGTTCCTGGTCTAAAAACAGCTCAGGATTGGAAACTGGGTTGAGAATTGTGACTTTTTAATTGTGGCAACTCCTTTCTGCATCCTGATGGACCATTCTTGATTGCTTTATTCATTAATTAATTCATTTATTTATTTTAAAGACAGAGTCTCACTGTGTCACCCTGGGTAGAGTGCAGCGGCATCATAGCTCACAGCAACCTCAAACTCGTGGGTTCAGGCTATCCTTCTGCTTCAGCCTATGAGTACAGGTGCCAGTTAGTTGTTTTTTACTTTTTTTTTTTTTTTGGTAGAGACAGTGCCTCACTCTTGGTCAGGCTAGTCTTGAACTCCTGAGATCAAGTAATTCACTCTCCTCAGCCTCCCAGAGTGCTAGGATTATAGATTATAGATACGAGCCACCACGCTTGGCCTTTGATTTCTTTTTATTGTGCATATAGCACGTGACTCTCAGTAGTTCTGCACTTATTTTGCCATGTTCTATTAACTAGATTAACTGTTTTCCTGGCCTTCTGGCTGTCATGCTGACCTCACAGCTCATTACGGTCATTGTTTTCATCTGGCTTTGGACAGTTAAACACAGCCACCTTGCCTGCATTGCTCCAGGACCCTGTTACTCTCCTTGCTGTCAGTGAGCCTGGTTCTGAAATGGAATCTCTACCACGGGCCCTAGCTTACAGAGGGCAGCCATCACTTAGCTTCTCAGTGATGCTGGTCCATTCCTAATCGCTTTGGTAAATGGTACATCTTCCAGGACTTCCTATGGAAAGTAGTTGTCTGATAGCATGGCCTCATCTGTAAAACTTGGACCTCCTTCTACCATCTGCCTCAGCAATCCTGGCATCTATGCCTTCCTTAGTGCAGAGTGTCACTTTCTCCCTGCTTCTAGGTGTCATTCAGCCAGCACATCTGTACCATTGCCCATGTTCCTTGCCAGGATGTTAATATACTACACACTGGGGATAGTGCTCCCACAGTGATAAAGTTCATAGTTTACTCCATTGATTTAGCATTTTCAGAATCTAGGCTGTGTGGGTGGCACCTGTGGCTCAAGGAGTAGGGCGCTGGCCCGATATGCTGGAGGTGGTGAGTTCCAACCCAGCCTAGCCAAAAACTGCAAAAAAAAAAAGAATCTAGGTTGTACCAGCTAGGTCCTCACTCCTCTGGGGTCCAGTCTTTCCCCCTTTCCATCATGATCTTGAATGAGCTAAGCCCAGGCATTGACTTAGTGGCCAGGAGGGGAGGTGGATGTGACCTATGAGGGGCACTTGATTATCTTATAGTGAGGAGGTTTCTGCAAGTGGGAAGGCCATTTGCGTAAGTTCTGAGAGTTCAGGGAATTGTAGGGATTTGAGACTTGGGCATGCATCAACTAAGAAGTTACTATTTTATGTGTCAAGAGTCTTAATATTTCCCAACTCTGACCTTAACCTTGGTCCAGCAGACCTGGGGTGGAAACTTTGCCTTTGGAGCTTGACTATTCATATTCTGAAGTCCTGTGACTAGTGGCCAGCAAGGAGGTTTCTCCCCAATGGGTAAATCATGCTTGGCCAGCACTGCTGAGCTATGCAACAACCCCACAATTCCATTGTCCTGAGGGTAGGGTGCTGCTACATCACCCCTACCCCTCACCTCTTACCCCTGCTCCCCATTCTCTACAGCTTCAGTGCCAAGGGACTCCTGTCCTCTGCATGGCCAGCTGGGAGGTGGGTGATCTGACTCCCAAGTCCTATTTTTGTGGCTGTCTTCTCAGACCACTCCTGGCACAAGATCCAAGGCAGAGAGGACCATGTAGGAAGAGTCTCCATCAATACCCTCAGAGGAGGTGGGTGGGTGCAGACTGGGGTTGGTGGCTGCCATAGTATCTCAGGAGACCTTCAGACAACTTCACAAGGAGCTCTGGGACTGGGATGGCTCAGTATGTCCAAAGTAGAGGTATAGTACTGTGCTCTTGAGACTCCTGTGTTGGTCCATTGCTGGATATGGGCCATTCTAGGAAGGTCGATGATTTGGGTGGGGGAGCACTGCTTAGGTGAGTCACTTTCTAAAGGGTGCTTGCAGCAGGGAGCTGTCACTTGCACCATGTCCAGATGCAGGGGAGAAAGTTCTTCACCTCCATGTGGCAGCTGGGCAGCACATTAATGTCCACTCCACTAGTTGAACCCCACCCTATCTCTCTACCAGCCCTGAGGGCCTTGCACTGGGCAGAATGCAGTCATGGGGCGCTTTGGATCATACAGAAAAAGGGAAATGGTTTGATAAGAATCCAGCTCATCTCTGCCATCATGCCCCAGGGGCTATAGGACTGAGCAAACTGAACTCGACCTCAGGGGGCTGCACTGCCTGGGAGTGAGCGAGCTCTGAGGTCATGGGCCTCCCAGGATAACCCTCCCAACATACCAAGGTTCCTCCAAGAGCCCACCTCACCTTGATTAAGGGCTCAGAAAGCAGAGTAACATGGGGCACATCCTTGTCTTCAATGGATTCCAAGCAGGGTAGGGAGGTCACACCTGGCTATGAAAGGCTGTTGCCAGACTCCCTAAAGGGGCAATAAATCCTCTCAGAAGAGGGATAGGCCAGGAGGACCAGTCTGGCTACTCCCGAGCATTCATCCTATAATCAGAGAGCAGAGATGGGTGCACAGGCAGAGGGAACAGCATATGCAAATGTCAGAGGTAAGAAAGTCACAGCAAGTCTGAGGGACTATGGGGCTGGAGAAGGGCAGGGTGGGGGGAAAGTTGGGAATGTTCAGCTGGAGGTCTGGAAGGGACATTCCTAAGCTCTCCTGGGGCTGCCTCCCTCCACATGCCTCCATACCCTGTGGCCACCATGTGATTAACATGCCAGTTATTTGACACTGGGGCACGAACTCTGGCTCTGTCTCCTCCTGCTTAAAGCCCACCATGGCTCCCGCTGCCCTCCAAATGAAGCCACACTCCACATGGCACAGGTGCCCCGTCCTAGGCTATCTCGAATCTGGCTGGTCACCTTCCCTGGAGCCATTCCCCATGACTTCCCCCCAGGATCCCTCTTTCTCCTTTCTCAGCATAGTGCACGTTTCATTGTAGTTCTGCTTTCAGCCCGCTTCTTCTCTAGGCCTTTACACCTCTTCTCTTGCCCTCTGGGATGCCCTTCCTTCATTTATTTTCTGATTAACTCTTACTCATTCCCCAGCAGCCACCTCCTCCAGGAAGTCTTCCTGAATCCCACAGCCTTTCTCTGGTCCCCACTGCACAATGCACAGCTCTCTGTCATCCTGCAGGATCATGGCTGTCTCACACCAGGACTGTCTCTTGCTCTGGGTGGGACCTTCTTGAGCAAGGCTGAGGGGTGCAGGCTGGACTCCTCTCTGGGACCCCTGCCTCCAGCCAGAAGCATTGGGCTGTGCCTCCTGCCGCCTGAGTGAGAGGGAGGCAAGGAGATGACGCCCTTAAGCTCTGAAAAGACATTTTCCCAAGCAGCTGGCAAGGCCCCCACTCGCTCCGGGGGATTTTCCAATCTGCTCCAGAAAGGCCCAGTTCTGAGTGTATTGAGATCATTCTGGGACACAGCAAGGCCCACTTCCCTGACTTCAGTTGAAAGCAGAGGGCATCTAAAGCGTGCTCCTCCTGCTCTTCCTCTTAACTAATCAGCAACAGGGTGATGAGAGATGAGGAAAGGTTGGCCTTCTAGAGCCTTCCTCTCCCTGTCAGTCTCTGGCCTCTTCTAAGTCTGTGTCCCAGAACATAATGCCATCCTCGCACATTGTAGAAATGAGTCCTGGCCCTGCTGGCTGCAGAGACAGTGATGGCCTGGGGATGAGTGGCTCTAAGGGTAGGTCTCCGGGGACTCAGGGATGGCTTCCTGACCTGCCCTATTTGGTTTTCCTGGACCTGCGTGTCTATGGGGTGCTGGGTGCTGGGTGCCGACTGCTGATGCAGGGGCAGGGATGGGAAGGCTCTGGGTTGGCTGTGGACATGGTCGGTGCCAACTCAAGAGGCAAGGCATCTCCTGGGATTTCCAGAGACGGAGCGGAAACTCTTTGCAAAAGGGATTTGTTCCTTGCTCTGCCTGGCACCAGCTCAGATCTTCTGGGAGTTGTTTTGCTCTTGGTAATTGGTGAGAAGTTTGCTTCTAAAAGTCTGCCCAGAACCCCAAAGTGGAAGCAGGCGGAGGGCCAGTGTGAACAGAGAATATTCTTTTTAAACACATTTTTATAGAAGTATGTTTGGGTCTGCTCTTTGGACCTTGTGAGTTTGGAATTTGAAGTCATTTGAACGAGGCTAGGCAAGGGCTCACCTTTGCCCTGTGGGCCTAGAGAGTGTCCCTGGGTGAATGACCGGCATTCTAATCACAGGCTCTTCTTATCTGTGCACAAGGCCAGCCCCCCTGGGTGTCCTGGGCTTGGCTTGGTTCCCAGGGCTGAGTGGCATAGGAAGGGCTGGGCCTCCCCTTGGTCAGTGAGAATTCAGTGCCCTTTGCCAAGTGCTCAGCCAGTGTAGAAGGATACACGCTGCCTGGCCAATCTGGCACTGCCCTGTGACCTGAGCTCAGTTGGGCCTTGTTCTGCCCAGATGGCCACCACCCAACCAGACTGCAGGGAATGAAGTGGTAACTTTGAAGAATGGAGAGAAAGGAAGTCTCCAGGAGGCCATTTTGCACGGCCACAGGGCATTACCTGGGTATAAGGAAGTTAGGAAAAGGATTTCCTGAGTCTGCGGCATTGAGACAGGCCACTAACCTCTTCTTGTTGGGTGATGGCATCGAGTCCCTTGCTCTGCTGTGCCTCAGTTTTCACATCTGTCAAATGAGGAGAAGCTTGGACTAATTGTTCTTTAAAGTTCTGCCCTATTCCGAAATATTGTCATGTGACTTTCTCTGCCTCAGTTTCCCACCTGTACAAGGTGATATAAGAAGCAGCTACAGAAAAGGGGTGTGAGGTTTTATTTGCAAATGCTGGTAGCTCAGAGACAACCAAATTTAAAAATGGTTTAGAGAGAACTAAACTAAAAATGGTGAAAATTGGGCAGAACAGGGAATAAGGGCCCCCCCCAGCAGGGCTGCTGAAATGACCACAGATTATATAATCTTTCACTTGGAGACAGAACCAGGGAGCAGTGTGTGTCCTCAGTTCTGGGGGTGGCTGGGATTTTCTCGGCGTGTGGTGCAGGCGGCAGCCTCTGTACCAAGCTGTTTACCCACTGCCCCCATGCACCCCAGGTAGGCAGGGCCTGTCTGCACCCCTGAGTGTCTGTCCTGGGTAGCCTCTCCAGGAAGCCTGGGCGGACTGGGCACACACTTAGGTCCTGCCTATGCTCATGTTTGGCATGGGAGGCTCTGAAGCTAGTGGTTTATAATATATTCCAGAACCTTGCTGGAATATATTACAACTCTGGCCAGGATGAGGACGGCTGGGCACAGGAACCCAGAGCACTGTCCATGGAGAGGTACTATGGGGCCACCTGCATTTCAGTTGGTACTAAAGGTGATGACCCCTATTGAATCTGGGCCTTCTGAGGCTGACCAAGTATTGACTCTGCTAAGGGGTCCTTGTGGATTCTTTTTCTCCATCCTCACGCCCGCTCTTGAGACAGACCAGTGTTATCTTCATTTTATGGAGGTGGCAACTGGGCTGGGGGAGTTTATGTAACCTGCCTGAGGTCACCTGGCTGGTGAGAGCTGGAGCTAGGAGGCCACCCAGAGTCACCTGATTCCAAGGATTGCACCTATGGCCCCTCCTACCTACAGAGTTCCAAAAGTAAGGTGGACCTGGATGATCTCAAGGCCATTTTAGAGGTGCATGGATGTACCTTTTACGTAATTATGTGTTTGTTTTCATGTCCATTGAAAGAAAGTAGCCTATCTAATCTGTTATTCCACTGAGAATATCGCCTAGAAGAACACCAGTGTTTAAAAAGAATGGACTGTTTAGGATTGAATCTAAGAAAAATATTAAGTAAAAATTGGTCTAGGTGGGAGGCTGGTATAACATCAACTGAGCCCTGCACCAGGCCCCTCCGGCAGCCCCTCCCTCCTCCACACTTGGGCTCCATGGTCCATTGGTGTTCCCTGCCCCCTGTCCTTTGGACTTTCCATCTCTAAGTCCCTCCCCAGGCCCCTATTCTGCCTCAGGGAAGACTCCAGAAAGGAATGTTCTGCACCGTGTCACCCACCCGTGTCAAGCCCTCTGTAATCTTCATCTTTGCAGATCCAGTGGCCTCCTTTGGAATGACAGCTGGCTGCACCAGTGTAGGTCACTGCTGGCTCCCACACTAATGTGGGTTCCCCCTTGCTCTCTGGCTACATCCTCCCCCCATCTGTGGCTCCCCCAAGGACCCTCTCTTTCCATCACTGTCTAATCCTGGCATTCTGTAGCGTTCAAGAGGGGATGGCTGGACCCTCTTTTGTTGCATTATACACTCTCTTCTAAGCTGGTCCCCTTTTCTACCAACTATAAGCTGATAATCCCCCACTCTTGTCTTTCATGCCATCTTCTGAAACCCAGATCTGCATGTCCATCCATCTACTGGGCATCCCCCCTTGGTTACCTTGCAGGTGTCTTGCCTGAGATGTGACTCGCCTGTGCTGAGCTTTGCACCTGCCCTCCCCACCTGCCCTCAAGCTGGCTCTTTCAGGAGCATTCTCTGCCACCATGTAAACAACACCAATTCAGCCCTGACTTCCAGACTAAGTACTGGGGCTCAGCCCCTGGGGACTTCCTTACTGCCTCTCCTTATCTGCTGTGTCCTCCTCTGAGAACATATCTTAGATCTATCTCCTTCTCTCTTTGCCATGACCCTGGTCAAAACAGTACTCCCATAGTTCAGTGGCCAAACTACTGCTTTCAATCCACTCGGATAGCAGCTGGCAGCTCCTTTGAAAGACACACGTGGGATCAAGTCACTGCCCTGCTCAATGACCCCCTCCTGGGATAAACTCCAGAGTCCTCAGCAGGGCCCCCTGGTTGGGTTCCTGGCTCAGAACTGTAGAAACAGCTATGACAACAAGTCTCTGTTGCCGGATGCTTAATTCTGGTTGAGAGTTGATTTCTTTTGTACTTTGATGGGATGCTCCCCACCCAGGGCTCCCAGGGCAGCCGTGTGGTGTCAGAGCCCAGGCTCCTTCCCTTCTGTGGCTCTGCTGTGCTCAGTTCCTGTGCCATTTGACCTAAAATGACTGTTTCAGCTTCTCCTGAGCTGGGGGGATGGTTGGGGGAAGGGCACAGCAAGGAAGCTGTGGTCCTTCTGCTTGCATCCCTCACATAGCCATACCTGGCTGCTCAGGATGCTGGGAAATACCATCTCTCATGTCTGCTTGGCCAACTTCCAGTACTGTAGAGAAGGAGAGAAAAGACCCAGAACAGGAGAGTTTTGCTCTGACATGAGAAGCTGCCTGAGCCCAGTACCAATCTATCTATTGGGGACCTTCTTTGTGAGATGGCATGAGGCTCAAAGGAGGTGGCAGACAGTGAGTGCCCAGAATGTAATCAGGTGCTTGTTATGCACTACTTTTCTCCTTTCCGTTCCTGCCTCAGTCACCCCAGATTTGGTATCTGTGGCTTGTGAATTCTGGGTGTGGTTTGAAATCAGCTCTTAGTAGGGCCAAGCAAAGGTGGCTCCGTGGCATCTTCTGTGATATCTTATCTGTGCCAAGGTTTTGGCACATGAGGACGTTGGGGCCTCAAAAGATGGGGCTGGCAGGGGTAGGCGCAGTTGGTGCGTGGCAAACCGAACCTGTCAATTCCAGAAGCTTTTGGCACATTGTTGAAGCGACTAGATGACTTTGAGAAGTGTCTGCATGTTTTTTCCCCAAGTGCAGTTATTTTTGCTGCTGTGAAATGTTCTGAAATCTGACAGTTTTGTTTTGAGTCTTAGCCCGATGGGAAGACGGAAAGGAACACTGCCTCCCAGTTCTGTGGCACCCGCTTCTCGGGGTCTCCTGAGGACACCCAGATCCTGGCAGAGGTGGCTAAGAAGAAGCTAGGGAACCAAGGTTTCTTGGAGGAAGTGCACAGGGGTCAGGCCCTGGAGCCTGAGATTCATGGACGGGCTTAGCTGACGTGTAAGCACCTACTGTGCGCCAGGCCCCCTTCCACCAGACATCTACTAAGCACCTAGTGCACAGTGCAGAGACGTTGAAGGCTTTCTGCTGAGGAGTGATAAGGTCACTTTAGCATGTTTTGTGGCTGGGAGACAAATGAAGAGGCTGCTAAATGCACAGATTCTGAAAGAGAAAATGACAGCTCCCGTGACCTGGAGGGGATAGCTCTGGGTGCAGCTGAGGGAGGTTGTGAGCCAGCACCAGGGGATTGCATGTCATCCTGGTCTCACCACGGCACCTATCTGGCACCTCATACTCTGTCCAATGTCACTGCTTTTCGGGGCTCGGCTAGAAGCTGCTAGTCTTTCCGCCATGTCTAGACGCCCTCCCTCTGGCTGACATTTTCACAGATACCCGAAACTCTGTGGCCCGACACTGCCTCCTCTAGGTCTCTCCTTGTGGTCCAGTGACTTTCAGGGCCCCTCCAGGCACCTCACACCATGCATGTCTGTAATGACATTTCAAGTCTCCCTCCATGGCTGATTGGGCTCCCCACCTCAGATGCTGTCCCCCTGGACAGATGCTTTCTGGCATGGGGGTCCCAGGATCCTGAGCGCATAGATGCCCTGAGAGCTGGCTGAGCGCCAGGCACTGTGCTGGGACCTGAGCTGCATTGCCGGGTTCCTGCCCAGCAGCCACCCCGGGAGGCAGCGATGACTGTGAGCTCCTTTGCTGTGGATAACAAAACTGAGATAGATGAATAAATGATCTGAGAACCCCCAGCTTGTCCATTATTATTTTCTGGGAAAAAACAAAAACAAATTATCCATCTAATGCGATAGCTGAGGGAACAGAGCTGTAACAACAGTAATTTCATACATGTGTAAACGTGCGTTAGTGTTTACAAAGTACTTCTCTGCATTGCTATGGAGACTGATGATGCAGCCTTTTCCGCTGAGAGACAGAAGGAGTAACCGAGAACCACACTACAGTTTATTCCTGGTTAAAAAGCCTCAGAAAACAAAACCCCCAAACCATGGCAGGGTCTCCTCTCACCCTCTCCAACTTACACTCTGGGACCCACATGTGACTGACACTGTCTACTGGCTGGGTTAGATCACAGGGTTGGCGGCTGTGACAAAGATCCCAGAGGAGCAGTGAGCAAAACAGGGAAGATTCTTTTTCTTTCTCCCAACACAGCCACACAGGGCTGGCTGGTTCTGGGGCACAGGGTCCTTTTGTCACAGCCTGCTACTTTTATCTACCTCCTGTCTTGTAGATTAAGTAGGTCTTATCTGCCTTCAGATTCACAGTGTAGCCAACAGAAAGGGGAAAGGAGAGTGTGGAGTGTGTGGCCCTTTCCATAAGAGGCTGCATTTGCCACACCCCATCTTGTCCCATCACGCTCTCAGAGAGACTGGGGTGGATCACTCCATTACTGTAGGTGGATTACTCTGCCTGCCCTAAAATTTAAATGGTCCACACTCTCATAGAAGGAAGGAGGCAGGTGGGTATTAACAATCCGTGCCACTGCCTGCCCCTTTGGGCCCCCTGACGTCCACACAGGCTCTTCCTGCTCTGAACACACTCAGCGCCTTCTCATGGGTTTGGCCCATGGTCCCCTCCCTGCACTGTGCCTTGGCTCTGGGTACAGGATCAGCAGCCACCTCCTGAAGGCCAGAGGGGTTGCCCCGTGAACAGGGGAGCTATAAACTCTAAATAAGAGAGGTGGTGATCTGGAACCCCTCCCCCATAGCTCCTCCAGGCAGTGGTGGGGCGAGGGCAGCAGAACTGGCATAGAAGCTGGCACTGAGACAAGAAAATGGCCCAAGCTTAGTTGCCGTTCCACCTGGTCACTGCACCTGGCAGGCCAGGTGTTGCCAGCTCCCTGCCCCAGTGGGCCAGTCTGGTGCCCCCGGCTCTGGTCTCCTGGAGGATGTCCTTGCCTACTGTCCCTGTGGCCTGCTCAGGTATCTGTGTGGCCTGCCTCTCCTCTTCTTGCATCTGGTTAGTTCCATGTTGCACATGGTCTCACCTTTCAGTGATGGGAACGTCTGGCCCTTATTCCTAAGCCTCTGTCCTTGGCCCATCTTCTTCTCACTCATTTATTGGGCACTACCTTGAAGCTGAACCCCCAGGCTCAGGTAGGAGGGCAGTGCCTTATTCAAGTCATGGCCCCTCAGCCAGCTCCCCTGGTCTGGCTGAGAGCTGCATGAGAAGTGCGTAGGGGATTGAGCCAGCAGCCTCTTATCTTCTGCTAAGACTGCGTCTTTGAGCCATCTCTGTCATATTCCCATATCGCTTCCTAAAAGAAGCAAGTGGCAGCCAACACACACCTACATTCTGAGTTTTTCAAATCCGTTCTTCTACAGTTCCAGCGCTGTCAGGATGTGGTCTGCCTTCTAAGCACCACAGGGAATGTTTTCATGAAAGGATTCCCACGGTACAACAGGGGTCAACAACTGTCCCTCACAAAATCTGAATCCTGGACCTCTGAGGCCCTGGACTATAGAGCCCAGATCATGGGGTTTTGGTCTTATTGTGGCAAAATCTTTTATAGTCAATATAGGGGATCGGCTGCTAGAACAAAAATCTCCCCAATGGCGACTTAAACATGATGAAAGTGTATTTTCTTCCTACATAGCAGATCAAACACAAGCAGTTCAGGATGCTACTGGCAACACCAACATAGCAGGAGCCCAGAAGCCATCTAGCCTGCTGCTCTGCTGTCCTCAATAAGGAACTTAGAACTCATGGTTGAAGGGGATGCCACAGCTCCCTCCATCCCATCTGCATTCAGGCCTGGGCCAAGCAGAGAAGAAGCAGAGAGAATAGCTCTACCCCTTTCTTTAATCCGAGGGCATGGAATGTGTACATACTGGTCTACTCAGATCTCATGGTGACGAGGGATCCGAGACTCAGAGAAGTCTAGCCATTCAAGTGTGTGTGTGTACACACATATGTGCTGTATGCTTTTCTGTGTGTGCTGCTGTATTGACACCAAATGTCCTGCTTTGACCCAAGGATACATGGCTTGAGAGAGGTCAAGCCAGGCTCTGGCTCAAGTTTATCTGCTGTTCTGTCCAGTTCAGGAAAGCTCAGGAAGCTCCCTGGGCAAGAACCAGGTCTGAGGAGAGAAATGAGGGCTTCCCTGTAACTGTGAGATGACTGCGGAGAATTGTGAACCCAGGGCCTGGAATGGATTGCTGGCCTGCTCTTGGGCATTTGTAACCATTTGTCTTGAGGCCCGGGATGCTAGTGTTAGGGTGGCTGGGCCTGGTCCTGCGAGCCAGGCAGCCTGTGGGTAAGCACTGATAGCCTATGGCAGTCCTTGCAAGGTCCCCAAGCCTTCACTTTCCTGCCCTGCCTTGCTCTGATGTTTTCTGCTGTGTGAATATCACTTTTTTTATATGTAATATGGAATTAATCATTTTGTCCAGCTACTTTACATGATTGCTTTGAGAAATCAAACAGTATTGTGGAGGTGTGTGTGTTGTGCTTGGCTGAATAAGGGCCTAAGGATCTTGAGAAGGGAAGATGATTCTCCTTGTCTGATGGGCCCTTTGTTATCACAAAGGTCCTTCTGAGAGGAGAGAGGCAGGAGAATCATAGGCAGAGAGAAGAGATGTGCCCAGAGAAGCCAAGGACTAAGTGACATCTTTTGAAGACGGAGGAAGGGGCTGTGAGCCAAGGAATGTCAGCAGCTACTAGAAACCAGAAGAAGCAAAGATTCTGCCCTTGAGCTTCCAGAGACTAGCCCTGCTGACAATATGATTTTCTTCCAGTGAGACCATTCCGGACTTCTGACCTTCTGAACTGTAGGATCATAAATTTGGGTTGTTGTAAGCCATGAAATTTGTAATGATTTCTTACAACAGCGGCAGGTAACTTCTATGTGAGGGGCTGGAAGCATTTAGGCTGAGTGGGCTGTCGGCAGGTAGAAATGGAGACAGTGGGGGAGTTGATGGGGGAAGGAGTTTCTCCCCCAGCAAAGGCCCAGAAGGAGAGGGTAGTCTCTGCGCTGGATGGCAAACAACGTCTCAGACCAGTGTGTGGGATACTTGGGGAGGGGCTGTGGGGTGAAACTTGCTAGGAAGAAAGAGCCCCTGAACACCTTGTTGAGGGGGTTGCGCTTAATCTGGAAGGTTAGAGAACACTGAGACTTGCTAAACAAGAGACCCACTAGGCGAGCAGTGTTCAGGCCCAGGGGAGTTGGGGGGGAGGGTGTCTCTGGGTTAGAAAATGATGGGAAGGCAATAGGGAAACACAGCCTTGGGCAGCCTGAGTGCTTGTGGTCACAGTGTTGTGCAAAGTTCTGGATCCCGGTGCTTGTCAAGATGTACCAATGTGTGCAAGGCTGCGGAACAAATCTTGGATCTGTAAGCCCGGGACACCAGGCAGCAATGGGAAACCAAAGGCAAAGAAATGAAACTTGTATTTAAAAAAATGCTTTCTGAGACGTGCCCCAAGTCTTGGTCCAGTTCTCTCTGGTTGTTATTGGGTCAAAGGTGCAAGACTCTTTGAAAACTGACTTGGGAACAGTTGCTGGGAATTTTAAAGCACGGCTCAGCCAAGATGCACAATAAAAAGAAATGTGTGACTGTGAAAGAGACACATTCAAAATTGCATGTTTTCTGTCTTCAGTGTTCACGGAAACATGCCCATTAGCGGGGGTGGGTAGGGAGGGGGTGGGGAGGCCGGAGGAACATAGTGAAGGGCTCTTCGGAAGAGGGTTTCTGTGCTCTGCAAAGATGCTACCCTGGAAAGCCGTGTGTAGACACGTGCCTCCAACTGCCCCACAGATAGTTTCAGATCCTGCAGGGAAGAGAAAAAAAGAAAACATTCTGAATATTGCCAGAATGGTATTTGAATAAACAGTGTGGACAGCTGCTCCTCCCTGCCGGAGCCAAAGAAATTCTGTTGTTGTCCATGAAGAAAATTCATTTGATGATAGACTCATTAAATAGGAGCTGAGCCACCCTTGCCAGAGGACTCTGAGGGTCTTTGAACTCCACCTTGAGCTGTTTTCTTTCATCCCACTATTCCCCTTCTGCAAGCCGAGGGAGCCTGGAAGCTTTCAAGCCCTCCTAAATTTGGGGTTCTTTATTCCCCCTTTCCAGAGAAAGTGCTAATTATTCATGGAAATGGCAAGCAGTTTCCCTCCAGCCACTGCCTGGCTTGTATCCTAGGTGAGGGTGTGTGAGGTGGGAGGGTGTGTGAGGTAATGCCCCTCGAATGTGGCAGGTAGGGGCAGCCGATGGGGAAAACCAGGACAGGCACCCCTGAGGCTTGGTGAGGGGGTACTGGGAGACTTGGATTTCTGGGTTTCTGACCGGCACAAAGGTCAGGGCTGCACAAAGGGTCCCCAAAGCAGGCAAGAATCAGATTACTTCCTTTGGAGTGATCCGAAGTGTAAGAGCCTAGTTTCTCCATCGGCACAGTGCCTGGGGATTAATTAGTGTAATTGGTCCCTGCATTAGGCCAAATAGTCAGTGTCAAAAGAGAAAAGTAAAAGATACTTTCCCATTTGAGAAGACAAAAACTGTCCCTGCTGAGGGTGGTAATGCCTTTGCTGAGGTTGACTGGAATGGCCTGGGAAGCAGCTGGACCCCGTCACGGACCCCTGCTGCATACCAAGCAGCAGTCTGGAGCCCTCTGGGAAAGATGGCCCCAGGAACACGCTCTGGCCACAGCGTCACACCAGCTTTTGTAGAAGCATCTCAGGCCACTGAGTCGAGGTTTCAGTTCCTCCATGAATATCCGCAGCACCAACTGCGGGAGAAGCAAGCAGGTCCCTCGGTCTGGGTGGACAGAGCTGAGGTCCAGCTAGGCTTCCTATTTGTGTGTGTTACTTGTGTGGGGTTGGATGGTAAGACACAGGAGGGACAGGGCAGGGGAGAGGAGCATCTCCGGGGGACGGATGGTGGGGCCAGCTGCATGACCTGGGCTAGTCACTTGGATTCTTTCATCACATTTGCTGCTGCAGCCACCTCAGGCCTTTGTTATGATAGTGCAGGCGGAAGCTCTTTGTCACAACAGCCACAGGTATCATGTGTGAGGGACAGTTGGCAGCTCCTCTGTGGGGTGATGAACAAATCACAGGGAGGCCTGAGGAAGGGGTCCCCAGGGCATTTCCTGAATTGAGGAGGGTTGACAAGGTAAGGGTTAGAGAGTCTTCGGGGAACTAAAAACATAATCACTTTAACAACTAAAACTGGTGGAAAATGCTTTTCTTTGCTGTTTTACAAACAGTGGCCTCTGGCCAGACAAAACTTTGCCAGGTACACGGTGACGTTGTTCTGTGGGCTCAGAGTGCAGAGGAGGAAGGAAGCTCCACCGCCAACGCTCATCGTGCAGAGTCGCCTCGGAGAGCCACGGACCAAGAGCTGCCTTTGTTTTTGTTGTTGTTGGTTTGTTTGCTTTTTTACCTTTTTCAGAGGGACCATTTCACCCATTTTTAAGTGTGCACTTCTAAGGCATTAAGTATATTCACACTGTTGTGCAATGATCACCACTGTCCATCTCCAGAACTTTCTCATCTTCCCAAACTGAGACTCTACCCGTTAAACTAGAACCCCCGCAGCCCCTGGCAACCACCATTCTGCTTTCTGTTCTGAATGTCAACACTCTAGTACTCATATACAGAGGGATCTCACGGGATTTGCCTTTTTGTGACTAGCTTATTTCACTCAGCATAATGGCCTCAGTGTCCATCTATGTTGTCAAGGCTGCATAATATTCCGAGAGGCCTCTGGTTTTATTCTGTGTAATGATGACAGTAGGGAATTAAAAGAGAAAGGGGATGGCTCTCAGCTGCCAAAACAAGAGGTGGGCGCACCCCACCTCCTGCTGGGGGACTGAAGGGGAGGTTGATGTCAGCTCTGGATGCCATCAGTAGCTGGAAGCAGAATTCTTCCGGGTCAAAAATAAGGGGAGGAGAGTGACACACTTGCCTTGGACATCAAACTTAAGGATGTGCCTCAAACTCAGTAATCCAGACAAATCACGTTTTCCTGCAATATTTAAAAAAAAATCAAAGTGACGAAAAAAAAATCTATGATGACCAACATATCAACATTTTAAATAAAGATGAGATCAGACTTAGTGTTTTTCCTCTTGGTCTTAGGCTCCCTGGTACCCTTTTTTATGACTTGACACTAATCATGTCTTTATCTAAAATTTTAGTGTTTCTAATCATGAATTTCTTGCATACTTGTCTCTTAAATTATGGTAGAATGTATATAACATAAGATTCCATTTTAGCCATTTTTAAAGTGTACATTAATTACATTCACAATGTCGTGCAGCCATCACCACTGTCCATTTCCAGAACTTTTTCATCCTCCCAAACTGAAACTCTGTCTCCTTTCAGTAACTCTCCGGTATTGCCTCCCCCTATCTCTTGGTAACCTCTATACTACTTTCTGTCTCTATGAGTTTGACTAGTCCAGGGATCTCAAATGTCAGTGGGACCATAGATATTTGTCCTTTTGTGTCTGGCTTATTTCACTGAGCATAAAGTCTTCAAGGTTCATCGTGTTGTAGTGAGAATCCCTTCCTTTTCAAGGCTGAATAACTTTCCATCATGTATGTATACCACGTTTTGCTTATCCATTCATCGCTTGATGGACCCTTGGGTTTATTTCCCTCTCTTGGATATTGCGAACAGTGGGGCTATGAACATGAGTATACAAGTATTTGTTTGAGTCCCTGATTTCAATTCTTTGGGGGATATATATAGAGGTGGAATTAATGGATGATAAGGTAATTCCTACGTTTAACTTTTTGATGAACCACGGTAGTTGTATTACTTTATTTTTACATCAGCAAGGCACAGGGTTCCAATTTCTCTGCATTCTTGCCAAACACTAATTTTCTGTATTTGTTTGTTTATTTATTTATATTATAACCATCTCAATGGGTATGAAGTGGTGTCTCACTGTGGATTTGACTTGCATTTCCCTAAAGACTAGTGGTATGAAATATCTTTCCACAGGCTTAGTGGGCATGTATGTAATTTTTTTGGAGAAATGTCTTTTGGATCCCTTTGCCCACTCTTGAACCAGGCTGCTTATTTTGTCATCGTGATGTATTTGTGCTACTTAAATAAAATTGAAAACAATGTTTTGAGCAGTTTTAGTTTCATAGCAAACTGGAGAGGGAGGTGCCGCAATCCCCCACCTAGCCCCTGTCTCCCCATTCCCCCCGAGTTGTGCATTTGTTACCATCAGCAAGCCTACAATGACATATCGTTATCGCCGAGTCCACAGTTTACTTTAGTGTTTGTCCTTGGCGCTATACATTTTGTGGGTCTGGAGAAATGGAGAATGACACGTACCCAGAATTTTTATATTACTTTTGATTTTTAAAAATTTCAATGTGAATTGTCTTCATTGCTGAGGTCTTTGGAGGGCAGAGTGTGAGGCAAAAAGCAGACCAGGAAGAAGAGGCGTGTGTGTGGGCCTCCGGCAAGGTGGGAAGGAGCTGGGAGGTCTGAGCTGCCGGAGTCTGGAATTGTGAGATCAATGCCTGCAGCCTTCAGGGTGGATGTTCTGGGACTTGGGCCTTCCTGGGAAGTTTCTTATAGAAAGGAAGTTAAAGATTTGAGTTCCATGTTGGGGCAAGGTCTAGGAGAGGCAAAGGAACAGCTGTGACTGTGACACTGGCGGCAAGTGATATTTCTTGGGCAGATCCTCCTGGGAGGGAGACCCAGAGGCACGGCAGACTGCTCCTGATCTGCTAACCCTGTGTCCCATGTCTGTGATGGACAGGTCTGTCTCCCAAGCTCCAACTGCTCCTCTTTTCAAAGGCCTCACTTCCTTCCTGCACCTGGAGTGACGGCGGCTCAGCCACCACTGGAGCAATGCCCAGCAGAAGTAGTGGTACGGTCCCAGCTCTTACTGGAAAGGGACACTCACAGACTGTCTTTGGAATCCAGCCTCCCCCTCGGCACTACTAACACCAAGCCTCATCCAGCTGCTGGCATGGTCCAGTTTATTCAGGCTCCCGGACAGCGCTTAAGAGGTGTGGTGATGGGTTGTTAATAATACATCAGTCGGCCCTTACTCTCAAAGACAGAAGTGCTTTTTTCTGGAGGCTCAGCTTAAATACCACATCGTTTCCTGAGGCTCAGCAGGGCATGTGTTAACTGTTAAGACCGTTTATTAGAGTAGCGGAGAGCAGGCATTCGCATCGCTGTGCCAGCTGTCCACTCAACATGAGAGATGGCTCTGCACCTCCAGGGGGAAAACAAGGCGAAATCGTACACTGCACGCTTCAATTTGGGAGATTTCTCTCACTCTGACTTCAAATTAGCAGTCCTATGGGTTAATCATTTGAGACTAGATTGCATCTGTGTCACCTTATGGGAGTCTGTTTATAGTGGGGCTGTCCCTCCCTTTCTCCAAAGGACCCAGGCTCCAGTGAACAGCGCAGCCTCCTCCACTTGGAAGGTCCCGATGAGTCCACTACTTGGATCAAAGCACAGATCGGTGCCTTCTCCTTGTACACTTGGCAAGTGCACTCTCGGGTGGCTGTGTAGACATGTCTGAACACTTCGTTGCACGTGACAGAAGACCCATGCACTTTGGAGCAGGCAACAATAATGACATAAAAGAACAATGTGTTGGCTCACAAAACTGACCATTGCATTTCAGACCTGATGGAGCAACAACTCCTCACCTCCTTCTTTAAAATTCTCACTCCTTTTTGCTGCTCAGCTCATCCTTCTGGAACCACTTTCTTTCTTCCTGAAAGGCATTGATTCTGAAAGTCCTTTTGTCCTGTTGGTGGAACTGTCTGTCCTTCTGTGTTTATTGAAAAATATCTTTATTTCACCTTTCTCCTTGAAATGCAATTTCATGAGGTGTATGTCTAGATTAACTGTTGTCTTCTCTAAGCATCTTGAAGCTAATCTCCACTGCCATCAGCTGACTTACTATCTATAGTCCACTCATTCTCCTCCCTCTAGCCCCAGCTCCCATGTCCTTTCTTCTCCATCCCTCAATCTCCTTCCCAATCTTCACACCAAGCAGATGACCTTGATTCCTACTTTATTGACAGAAAGGAATTAATTAGAAGGGATTTCCTACAGACTCCCCCCATCTACCTGCACCCCCTGACCTGCTGCAGCTGGTGACAAGGTCTTTTTTTAAATTTTTTTATTTTTATCAAATCATAATTGTGTACATTGGCGCAATCATGGGGCACAATGTGCTGACTTCCTATACAATCTGAAATATTTTCATTGAACCATTTAACATAGCCTTCATGGCCTTTTAATCACTATATGAAGACATTTATATTCTGCATTTAGTAATTTTCACTTGTACCCTTCTAAGATGCACCATAAGTGTGATCCCACCAATAATCCTCCCTCCACCCATCCTCCCCCCTCCCCTCCCCTCCCTTGCCCCTTTCCCCATTTCTTGTGCTATAACTGGGTTTTAACCTTCATATGAAAGCTATAGATTAGCTTCATAGTAGGGCTGAGTACATTGGATACTTTTTCTTCCATTCTTGAGATACTTTGCTAAGAAGAA